>VZRL01004141.1:42090-172115 GCA_013397895.1 Origma solitaria | reverse complement strand
TACTGACCAAGTTTTACAAAGTAGCCCATTCGGTGAATGTTTCCTTATATAATCTAAACATCTAACNTTCTCCAAACTCTGACATTAGGTAATGAATCTAAACATCTAACTGAATAGACTTAGATTAGTTGTTGTTTTGGGGTTTTTCCCCTAGCTCTTAGAAAATACCACAAAGCCGTATCATTTTTTCTTTCATGTGTTCCAGGAAACGGATAAATCAGAACAATGCATCCTTTGCATCAAAGTTCAAAAAAGAATTTCTGATCCTTTTTATATAAAACATCCTTTTTACAAAAGCTGCAGCTTTGTTTGTAAAGGAACAAACTACTGTTTAACATTAAGTAGAGGTAGCTTACTTCAGTTCTCTTTAATGACTGCACTGGTGAGGGAAGACACCCATCATCCTAAGCTGCTTTCCCTTCATGTGTCTATCTGAAGGGAGCATCGCATATCATTTGTGTAGAAAGGAAAAAAGTAGTTCTAGGTTCTGTAGAGTGGAAAAGGCTCTTCATGTCTAAAGCCTCTTCTCCCTTCCTCCTGACATCAAAGGATTGAGCCCAGAGCAGTATATTTCTATTGACTCCCAGAAAGAAAACCCAGCAGTCAGCAAGCATGTAAAAGAGCCTTCTCTTTCAGACTTCAAACTACTGATCCCTCTTTTTTTTAATGGTCTCATGAGCTACAAAGAGAAGACTGTTTGCTCTTCTGCTTCTGTATTTCTCCCTTAAACGGGATGATATCATGTGCATTTGCCACTTTGGAAAAATTTATTGCTGCAAAATCTGTGTCATCCGTCATTTCTTGAGACAGCAATAGATTAATGTGAGGAGCACTATGTATTAAACCCCCCGCTGCCAGGCTCATACAGCTGTTAAGGTTATGATGTCTTAATTTTGTTCGAAATTTTCCATGAGTTCATATGCTGTTCAGAATTCATAGGCTGGAAATTTTAGCAAAATTTCCTACTGTTAACTCACATGCCAGTTATTTTCTGAAGAGAAATAGTGTGAAAGAACAGACACTGCATTTTTGCAGCAGTTTATGGCCTCTGTTTTTCATCCATCCTTTTTTTTCCCAGGAATACAAGAAGACACAAATGTTCAACCAATATGCCAGGAAAAAGCGTCAGCACTTTTAAACTTATTCAGAGTGTATAGATATGAAAATAGAATGTCATAATGCAGATATCTGATCCTGCACATTCCAGCCTATCTGGGACCTTGATCCTGATTCCCCCCTCTCCTCCCATCTCTGTAAATAACATTTCTGAATATGAACCACCCTGCATCTGGCACAGGATTGCTTATGCCAAGATGACTACACCCTTCCCCTGGGGTGTAAGGTCAGGAATTATGATAAACACAGCAGTATAGGAATTTCACACCTTATAAAATTATTGTTTACAAGTAATTACACTGATTACTCAAAAAAACTTAGAAAAAAAAGGATGAAAAAAGCTAATTAGATATGTAGACAAAGTAATTAGGTTGTAGCCACGGCCAGTTATCAATTTATCCAGCAGTCTGCGTCTTTCTTTATTCTTTTGCTGCTTTTTCTCCGAGAAAGCTTAACTCCCTGCAGTCCTACTGAGAGGAGAAACATCATTTAAACACCCTGCCCCTGCAGCACAGAGCCCTGGTTCAGATCCTTTCCTTACTCCCCAGAAAGAAAAAAGCCAAGAGGGTACCTTCTGGAGTACATTTATTTTGCTTACTAGCTTGAGACTAGTCAGATTTGGAGACTATCCAAACTATTCAGTCTCGTAGCCCTCCCTTACATAATTGCTCCAAGCATAACCCCACTGGGAGCGGGCTGCCGGAAGACATTCAGCACTCGTGAGCCTCTGCATCCTTTCTAAGTGTGGCATGGATAGCCAACCACACAGAAACACCAGAGACACCATCTGGGGAGGGGTGAAGAGCAGCTTCCCCAGCCTGTCAGTTCCAGCTGAGCAGAGATCCAGAGCAGGTGACCTGTGGCATGCACAGCCATGGCAGAGAAGTACCCACTCAGTCACACTTCCAGCCTGGAGCTGCCACTTCTCACCTGAGATGGAGGGACCCTGTGGCCACTAAAAAACCTGCTGTAGCCTCCCCAGGCTACAGTGTGTTTCTTTGCACTCCTTTATTTGCAAGTTTCACCATACTTAAAGCAGGAAGTTTTCTATCTTCCCATACAGGTGCTCACCAGTAGTGTGTGGCCACCAACAATGCACACAAACTCCCTGGAAAACCAGAGTGCACCACACCTGAATCACAGTGACCCTTGCTGGGTGACATCAGCTGCACGGGGTTGGACAGGGAAGGTTTGACATGCCAAAACTCAGTCTCCTTTTCTCACTCAGTCTTTTGGTAACAGACTGCTTCATGGCTCAGGCTTTCTACATTTAGAAAATTCTCTTCCAAGCTGAAAACTCCACACAGGGACTTTCCAGACCCTTCAAAGCTATTGGAAACAGCAACACCATGTGTTCTTCTCCACTCTCATCAGTGAGTTATTTAGGAGTTCCTCTGGGCTCATCTTAAAAATACTCAGAGCACAAAAATAAGTCATGCTTGAAGGTCAGTTAAAATGAAATCTTCCAAACGGTGCTGAAAGTGTCCCACTAGATGCAGCTAAGGGTAAGGGAGTGGGATTTATTTCCCAACACCTTTCATATAACACAGTCAGTACTATGCCAATGTCAAGGGGGAGACAGGGAAATATTCCAGAGGGTCAAATTTTGCATATCTCTTCCTTTCTGTGTAGGGATGTGGATGGACTGACAGAAATGGTGGCAGTGTGCCGAGCACAAGGCTGTGCTCCATGACCAGGGACACATAAAATGGGGTTACAGAAAACAACAGCTACACCTTCCCTTGCCAGTCAGCCATAGATGGGTCCAACTGCTGATAAATTTACAGGTTCTTTACAAAGAGGAGAGCTGTGGCCTGGCTGGCCCACCAATGCTGTCAGCTGTAGCTGGAATATAGCACATGGGGGACTGCAGGCATGCATGAATTTCGGGTTTCTATTTCTTCCTACAAATTAAACCCTTTTACGGTTATATTTCTCTAAAGATATTTGAGCCATTAATATTTGTTCTGTGCAGCTGCATATATATGCATGTTCTTTGACTGTATATAGAAGTTACATCTGCTATATTCACCATCTGCCATATTCTCAGAAAAGTGTAATATATAAAAATAACATTGAGGTGGAGATAGGAGCTGACTAAATGAATGCAGAAGATTAAAATCCTTCTTCAGGGGCAGAAAAAGTAGTTTAGTGGTTACTGCTCTCTAGCAAGTTTGATTATTTTATGGTTCCCATCTCGTTACCCTTTCCTGTTTAATTATTCTCCCTTATCAGTAATTTGAAGACTAAAACCTTCAAGCCTGATTTAATTCAGTCTTGTCCTCTTTTATGTTTTCTTGTCAAGACTGCTGTTATCTACTATTTCTTCCATCTGTGGCTTATTTGTTCTGTCAGAGCAACAAGCTTCTCTTTGTCAGCTCCCCAAGGTCACTTCTGGGACATCTTGCATATGTATAACTACATCTAAAACCAATGCTCTAAGGTCACCTGCAAAGCCCTTCGCTTTTTACAAGGCCTTACCTCACATCTCCTCCAGCTGCTCACAGAGGTTCACAGTAAGTTGTACCTAAAATGGATGTACTAGAAACTGACGTTCTTATTCCTCTGCCTATTTGGCAATCCTCAGGCTGTGGTTTTCCTGGAGTAGGAACTGTATTCTTCAGCTATGTCTAGACTGGTCAAACTAACAGTGTCTGAACACAGACCCACCCCAGCTGAACTGGTAGAATGGCCTCCGGCATGATTTTGGCTGAGGCCAGCTAACTCTCTTCCAAGCATTATGTGAGTACAGTTCAAGTTTGGACATTAAGATGGGCCGCAGACCATTCCCACAAGGCAGTCGGGTCCCATGTTGTTTGGGAGACAGAAGTGGTTCTCTGTATGGACGTGAGCTCTGCCATGCCATCATGGAGCAGGCTGACATCCTACCAGACGTTACTGCTAATCCCAGCTCTTGCAACAGGGACTGCCTGGGATGTGTGCAGCGCCCATCCCTGGGGGATCTTAGCCATGACTGAGATCTCAGATTGCTGTCTGAACCTCAGTGACTAAACAACAGCTGTATTTTTCCATTTCTAAGATTTTGTGAGTGCATAAAAAAATGTTTGCCTTTTTTTCCCCCCTCACATTACCTGAGTATCCCTTTCTTAAGGCACTTCACAACACTTAAAGGAGAAAACCCAATTCCAATCTCCCTTTCATTTGAGAGAACTCAACAGAAAGGATCAGAAGCCTCTGCACACGCATTCTCCTCCGTGAGCCATCTGCATTACCTTCGCTGACTCAAGGGTTAACAGGGAATAGCCAAGTCTGCCAGAGACTTTCTGTCCAAACCCTGCCTGTGAAACCTTTGGGTTCCTCTTAAGGGACTACGCTGAAGCACTGGGACCTGGAGAGAGCCTCATTCCAGAAGAGCTGTGCTGCAGGAGAAAAGAGGGTTCCGGGGAGGTACACAGCCTCTTGAAGAGCATCCTGAAAACAAGACAGCTGTTAATGAGTCACAGAAGGGAAGGCTAATGTGTGAGGTGGTGACTGAAGGCAAGGAAGAAGCAACAGAACTTGCACTAGTCAGAGGGCATTCCCACGATGCTGGAAGGAGCAGGGTGTCAAAGATCCCCTTCATGTGACTGCAGACAGAGCTGTTATTCCTTCCTATAAGGCCCCTCTCAGAGTCCAGGGAAGAGAAGGAAAGATAAATAGGAAACTGGGAGGTCATTATCTGTCTCTTTTGTGTCCTTAGAAAGAAGAATTTGGTGGCAAAACCCACAAGTAAGAAAGGAGCAAAGAAAAGCAAGAATGGCTCTGCATGTTCCCTGCTGACAACACACACTTACAGCTTCTTGCCTTTCTTGGGCATCAAAGTGCTGGAAGGTAAAGAAAAGACTGATGCCTGGAGCAGTGGGCATCTTGTTCCGTGCATGGTTCTGACACTAGCACATGGAGGTTTTACTGCTACTGTGGCTTAGAGGCAAAAAAAGCAAATAGGAACAAGGAGAGTGTCTGCATATTCTTATTTCGATTTTGTTCGTAAATGAGGAAAATCAGAAGAATAATTCAAATCTCTCTTAACTGGGATTCTTAGTGAGAGCATTGGTACATCACCCTTTCCAACTGCAGGCACAGAGCTGAGCCCTGAGATCTTCCAACCCCCATTTCCTAAACCCTCCCACCCGATGGCTGCACCACAGTCAATATTTACAAGTGAGACTTAGAAAACAATTTTATACCCATGCCCTCATTCTGCCATAATTAAACACCATCTCCAGAGCTGTTCTGAGATCACTGATGGTATCAAGTGCAAACAGGACAGTAATTTGTAAAGACACATTAGCATTGTTCGCCTTTAAAAGGCACAAACCCGCACACACACGCACCCTTGCACATACACAATTTTGCCAAGCATTACAGCCAAGGTTGTTTTTAAGCTTCTGTCAAATAGATGCATGACTGCTGTGGGGATTTTATATGTTTAAAATTTCCAATATTATTTCAGATATTTTCCTCTTACATCTCTACTTTTTAATTATTTTTTCAAACCGGTTTTGAAATATTCACAAAACCTAAATGCATTTAAGACTTCAAGGTCTGACAAGACTATGTTTAAGTAAGTTTGAAGAATCACTACTTTTTCAAGGATACTGTTCTTACTGTAGTGCTGGGGTTTGTTCTGATAAATCTACACACACAGAGGTAACTTTTCTCCACTGCATCCAACAAGAATATGCAAACAATCAGGTTCACATGCAGAAAAAGCTGTGAGAGCTACTGTTTTAAACTGTGACACCTCAATTTTAGGAAGCATTCTTTACACTACAAACCCTGAAGTGAGTAGAAAGGCTGTTTCACTGAGTTTCTCAGGGGAAGTTCATGGCCTCTGCATTTGACAGATCAAAATAACACTGCTGTTCCATTCCTGAAGTGGTGATGCAATATTTTCACTAGAAGTCTCACAGAGAAAGTCCAAAGAAAAAAAACAAAACACCCTAGATTAAATTTCAGTGACAGTAAATCAAGGCATGAATGCTTAAAGCAACTCAAATGCAATTGCTTGTCTACCTTGCCATCCCATAAAACAAACCCCATTTGCTTTCACTGATGCAGAACCTTGTCGTAGAAATATGATTACAGCAAGAAGCAGCATAAGGGAGGATATCAGGTTTTCCTTTGGATTTATGTCTCTGAAGGTGAGCGTATCTGCACTATATCCCAAACACTTGCAGGCAGGATGTGACAATGTATCCCAGTTGTGTTCACTGCTGTCACAGCAAGCTACCTTCACTGCTTTCCCAAGACTTTCACAAAAAGAAGACTTGTATGAAAAATAAAAATCATTTGCAATGTGCAAAGTAATTTCTAGTATGAATGTATGAGAAAATGTCCAGAAAAGATCTAAATACCTTCCAGAGTTCCTTGGCTCAGCTCCCCAAGCTTCCCCATGTAGCATCAAACTGACCACTCAGCTAAAGGCATTGCCAGCAAAACAACACTGCTTTAAGGAAAAAAAAAAGGGAATATTTTCCTTTCAGAAATCAAACAAACAAACATATTACCCCACTATGGTAACCACAAAACTAGTATCTTTTTCACTCGGTTAAAGCTCATGGAAATAATAAAACCATAACCAGAAACTCTAAAATTTAGCCTAAGGCAGAATGCTTGAAAGAGCATAAATCAAAAGCTCCCATGATATCCGCAAAAGACTTGGTTATAGCCAGTGATATGCAGCAGGCACTCAAACACTGCAGCAGCAGGTGGGAGCATTCACGTGCAGGAATGATAAACTAGAAAAAAAAAAGCCCCACAGTTCAGACATGTCACCTTGTGAAGCAGAACATTCCAGACTGCTTTGCTTTGCCTCAAGGTGGAGGGAGGACCACTACAGGCAAGAGAAGTGTGTACTTGTGTGTTTGAAGAGTGGGCTGCAAAAGCTGCAGTAAGTTACGTAGTTGGAGTAACCCAATCAAAGCAGAAAACTTTTGGTGTTATCCGAGAGAGAGGCACTTAAGAGTATAATAGGCACAAGAAACCAAGGAAACAGGATAATCAAAGGCTTAACCTCAGAAGATTGAATCTCTGTCCAAGATGTTCAGGAAACTTGCAAAAATCCTACTGACCTCAGTGCTAATCCTCCTGATTAATAGCTTGCGAGAAGTTTGCTATAGCCCTGATGAGGAACATATCAGAACATATCAGAATCTGAATTATATTTGACAACTCTTTCTGCAGTGAAACAGCAAATGCAGGCAGCAGTGAGTATCTCACTGCGAGTATCTCACGCTGTGCCACATCTGAACAGCATCACAACACTGCATGTCCTAGGTACTGTCATTGCTTCATTTAATTTTATGGACTTCACTTCTCCACATTGCTTCCATAGGCCAGTTACTTTTTTATCCTTCATCCATTAAGTTATAAACTACACAGGACTCAATTTAAAGCTCTGTTTGAAACTATGTAGGTTATTCTGCATCGATTCTTTATAACTGGCTTTCTCACCTATCAGCTTTCTTAGAGACTACTACAGCAGTAAAAGTCCTTGTGAAGTACAGACCAAAAGCAAGACATACTTTAGCTACAAAAAAACCCCTCTGCTTAGCAGGACAGTAAGTTATGATTACAAAAATAATCTGATTTCAGTAGCTTGCCAGACTTATGAACTACTTGCCTGTTTTTCACTTGCAAACAGAAAATGCAAACTGATTGAAGCTGTGTTCATTATGCCTGGCTTTAGGACTGCATAGAATTTACAGTCCCAGCAAAAATCTCTATAAACAGGAGGTGACAGCATTGACAATAGCAAAACCTGAACCATGGAATATGGACTGCTACAAATAAAGCAAGCAAAAAAAAATTTGTAGGTACCTCTGGAGCATTCCCAAGCAGACACAAACCCTCAAACCACATGGGCTGTTACAAGTCCTGCAGTACGCTGGTGTTTGTGCGTGAAAGTTGGTTCTTTTAACTTTGGGCTATTGCCAAACCGCAACTTACTTTTCTCTCCAGCTGCATCTGTTACTTCTAGTCGGTCTGCCATCTCACTCTGGCAGTGTATGGTCTGCTTATTTACTGCTCCAACTTTTGTAAGGAAAGACTTCTGCCTTCCTGTCTGATGAAAAGTGCTAAATGTTTTTTTCCTTGTTTCAGCAGCTCCACAGGGAACGCCATTACAATCTCTGGGCTGCTGTTCTTCCTCCACAGTCTGAGTTTTCTGGCAAACACTCATGGTGCTCTTTACTCCCCTTAAACATAAAGGTCCTTGCCCTCTATCTCATCCCCAAGGGGCTCAGCCAAGACAGCGGGGAAAAATGCCTTTCCCACTCCTTCAAGTAACTCTCATTTCACTACAAATTAAATTTTTCATGCTGCTGCCAGCTACTCTCTACACTAATTGCAATCTTAAGGTCCTTGCTAGTATCTTTCCTATCAAGAACTCACAGACAAACCTTAAAGTAGCAGGGAAGAGTGGTAACAGGGAGGGGACAGTGTGGTAGTACTGCTGGAAAGGGACAAAATTAAATTGCTCTGAGGCAGAAGCACCCAAAAAACTATAAAAATTAGAGGTGCTTTTCGGGGGACCAAAGGTCACAAAATCAGCAGAGGGCTGAGAGATCACAAAGATGGGCAAGTCAACTTGCTAGAGAGGGTGAAGAAAGAAACAAAAAAGGTAGCATCCAAACTTGTAGCATCACTATTCCAGCAAGAGGAAACTGCAAACTTAGCAGGCAAAATGCTTGGAAGTAGATGGAATGATTGCCCTTAACACAGAAGGAATATGATGCTCATTTACAGATGACAATGGAAAAGAGCTGAATTGTAGGGGTTAACTTCTAAATGTGACGTCAATTTAGCTGCTTCACTTCAGCAGTGATGTCATTAATAGGCTAACCTGCAGTTTTGAAGATCTTCATGCTGTTAATCCCAGCTTTCCATTGCATGGCTCTTGGCTGGTACTTCTTTGCCTGGTTCATTACACTGATTTTTGGCCAAGAACTCTTGTTGTTGACTCACAGGTCACTGAGGTTTAAAATAAATAGGAAAAAAATTGAGAACGGACATATGACATCACTGGTGTTTAAAAGGTTCTTGGTGTGTTCTGAGAAAACATTCAGGTCAGAGTAAACTGGAAACAGAAAAATGGACATTTATACTTAGGTTAACTTGGAAAACAGTTCTATAAAGAAAGCAGAGTTATTTAACACAGATTTTTAATCCTAAACCACTCTGTTGTTGCAGAGAAGTATTTTAGGTTTATATCAGTATTAGAAGATTAAATTTGTAATAGGTCTTTCATCAAGCCCAGTAGAGAAGAGCAGTGATTACTTGACTTGGCATCCTTGTCTTGCTCAGTGAAGACAGCCTGAATCTGCAAACTTACTTTTCTTGCTGTAACAGTGAAATCAAAAGTACAAAAGAAAGTGAGAAGTGCAAAAGTGCAAGTGAAAGGACAAATGCCATTAAAATAGTAAAATAAAACAAAATGTCCAACAAGACAGCTGCTGTTCCCTGATGGCTTTCTTTGTTTGAAGAGCTGAAACAAATCCACTTTAGCTACAGTATATAAGCTGCTCCCAAAAGCAAGTTTGTCTCCATTTTCAGTAAGGAATTCCAACAACATGCTGTTAAGTTACCAATTTTCAACTCATTTGCTGAAAACAAAGTACTGTCACTAATAATGATTAGACCTTCATCTTTGAAGGATGTTAACAGCTAAAAAGAGAACCCTGTGCTACTACATTCAGCCCATAAAAGATAACTCTTTTATTAGTATAGCTGAAGGATTAGTGGAAATGTTTGTCTAATGCAGCTACTATATTTGAGCACATGCCTGAATAAGCTACTGGTCGATTGAAACCTATCTATTTTTAAGTACTCCTGAATGTTGCAAAAACTATCCCTACTGCAGTATTACACTGGTATAAACATAAATATTTTATTGCCATTTACTTGTGAAAGTCACCTCATTTGCCAGTCTTATGTCTGAAACATATCATGTAAAATGGATAGGAATGACTTTCCAACATCTGCTCTGATTTCCAGTCTCTGTAATGGATACAGCTTTCATGAGATCCACCTTCCTGTAAATGTACCTCTTACACCTTCAGAATTAACAGCTGTTTCTGTGACAGACACAAGATTCTATATATGTGTATATGTGCACATTTATACATACATGTTTATACATATATACATATGTATATACAAGCATATGTGCTTGCAAATATATAGACAATACAAACAAAAAAGATGAATTTATTGAAACAATTTTTGAAACCAAAGCACTTAGTTTTGCAATCACAATGAAAACAACTCTATACAGCTGATGACAATTTTTTTCTTCTTTAGAGTAAGGTTTTTCCTATCAAATTCCTGGTTTTTTTAAGTTCAGAGAACCTAAGTTGCACCCTATCAGCTGTTATCTCTTCCCTATTTTGTATGCACCTCTGATACACAGCTCTGCATGAATGAAGAAAAAAAACTAGGTACTTCTATATTATTTTAATTGGTATTACTCTGGAAATAGCATGAGTTTGTTTAGCTTCCTTTTATCTCCTGAAATTAATTATGTCCATCTGTACTGTCAGTCACTGATATTGAGACAGAAATACTGAAGAGCTAAGTCAAAATAATTTCAAAGAGACTTTACAGCTTCTCTAAAGCAGGATAAAATTAATACCTGGGGTTTCTTTCTGTCTTATTTATTTTGAAGAGGCATAGTTTTAACCAATGTATGTACAGATCCGAGAGCTGAACTTGTAAATGTGTCCTCTGTATTTGATATAAACCACGCACCATTTTTAGAACTGAAAACCTATTCAAAGCTTTATTTCTTTCCAAAGCACTTTTGGTACAGAGCTCTGCATAATGATGGGATGAGAGCTGCCTCCTTTCTGAATGTATCAGTCACTGTGGTGGAAGAACACTGAGGACAATGTGACACGGAACACAACATTTACTGGCCTGTACTCGGGATGACCTGCCTGAGTCAGTGTGGCCCCACCAGCCCTAAGAACATTCACTTCAGCTCATGAGTAATGTCCCAACCCCAAAAACACTTTCAGTACCACACCCAGCCCAACACAGCCCTGTGGGTGAATCAGAAGACCTTCCCTGGGTTCTAACCACCACGGGCTTAAAATACATCATAGGTTGAACCATATTAGGTAAAAGACATAATAACAAACCGTCTTAGGCCACAGAAATAAATCCTTTTTCATACATCATACTTCCTGCCTTTACATTCACCTTCAAAATTCTGAGACAGTTGCTTTCCCTGTCTGGGTTGGTGGAAGTTGAAAAATTCTAGACTCATCTGTTTCACCTCCATGCCACACCAAATTGGCTCTAATGACAAACAGATGTCAAAATGGGGGAATCCAAATACTTCTAAAGTCAAAAAGACAAAACAGATAGGAAAGTACCTGAAGTTCTACTGAAGCTGTAAGCCATTCCTGCAAGATACTGCTTAATTGAGTCCATGCTCCACTAATAACTGATAGCATGTGCTGTACACAGAGCTCTTGAAAATAACAGACGGTGTTATAGAGGAATTTGCAGGTGTGACAACTGTATCAGGAAAGGACTGTCCAGTTTCGCTAGACTCTTGAGGATTCTGCAGTTGTCATGAGAGTGATCCAAGTAAGATGACAGATGCTCCTCATAAGATAGAGATCTGAAAAGTCTGAAGTCTGTTTAGGAAATGTTCCTTCCTCTTTCAATACTAGCCAGATTTTTTTTGACAGCCAGAGCTTTTACAGACACATTGTCTTCATGACAATGGTCTCTTAAAGCTATTCTGAACCAAATGCCACTGGCACAAGCACAGAAAATCAGTACCATACAAAACTGACAAGGTTTGTGTGTCTGGAAGTTTTAAAAGGACGTGGTGATCTCCAAAGAAGCAGTATGGGCTCACCTTGCACCTGAGGAAGATGAAAACACCACCAATACAAAGAAAGAGGTATCAAGCACATACCTGGTAGAGACTTATATCAGGTGTTCAGCCTCATGGATAAAGTGCCTGAGGTCTTCTGGCATCATTATCTGCTCTGAAAAGCCAGACTCCTTAATCACGAGTCAGTTCCTGCCTTGCCATCTTCCACACCATGTATATTGTACATATTTGAGTTGCATATATATGAGTCTCTGCAGACATCTCCTCTCTCTTACATTAATTATGACAGGAAAACTGATGTGCTGTCATACCACTAGTCATCCCACTCTTCAGGAACGCGCTGTCTGTCAGGCTTTCCCTGTATTAGGTGAAAGACGAAGTTGCTTATGTACCTGTACCTGCTTTGAGTCTCCCTGTCTGCTAAGACAGGGAGACTCAAATAGGGAAAAAATCTGTGCTGAGAAAACATGTGAAGCATTGCAAGGAAGAGACACTGAAAGAATGACTTTTTCACTTGACTACCTTAGACAAAGAAACAAAAACAATTTTCAGAAGAACAAAATCAAAGGGAAAGGACTTAAAGGCTTTTTCAAGACTTTTCTAGTATTCCATGTGAAATGTTAACTTCCCATCTATCTTTTCTAAATGTTAGGCAGAAATCATTACACAAAAATGGATCTGGCTTCATGTTCTGCACCACCAAACTTCAGCTATAAAAGTGTCTCAGGTAGACTCAACAGAATTATCATCTTTTAAATCAAGACAACAGAATCAAAATCTGATGTTTCCAAGCCAATCATGGAATATAATCCTCGTTTTAAAATTTGCCGTAAGATTACTCCAAAATTGGACGGTTTTTCTGCCAGTGAACTATTCCACACGTAAACCCTTTCTTCCCAATAAAACTTAGTGCTGGGAACAAAACAATAACTTCAAAGGTATTTTTTTTCCCTTAATGAAAAAGGTTAAGTCATATTAAAACATAACGGCATATCAAAAAGATAGCAGTGGTGCCAGTCTGTCACAAAATTCTCCGCCTTTTTTTTTTTTTCTTTTTAGTCAGGTGGACTCCTCATTATATGTATGAGCAAAATGGGAGCAGCTAAAGCAAATTCCCTCTGCAAAAACTTTTATGTCTCCTCTCTTTCTGGGCAATTTCAATGAAGAGGTGTTTTGGAGCCAACACCTCCTTCACTAGCAGGTAAACCTATTGCTAAGATGGAAATTTCTCTGGGACCCTCACGTTTAAACACCATCCCCAAAGAATTTATTCTCCATTCTAAGAACCTTTACAAAGATATGCAGCTTTACAAAGGTGTCAAGATGGCTTATCCCTTCATGCACCAAAATAACATGCATGTACTGCTGCTTCAAATCCAAATAATTGTTTGGTTTACTTGTACCTTCTGGCTTTCTCTTCAGGGAGAAAACTCTTACCATTTAGCAACAGATGATACCATGGACTGTACAAACCCAGAATATAAATAACCACATCATTCTCATAGGGAAGAGCAAGCCAAAACCATATTAGTGAGGGAATTATTTCACACAAGTTTCTGGAAAACCCTGAAAAAAATCTTATTTTAAGAAGAGTGGTAGCAAAGATGCTGAAAAACCAAACCGTGCAAAATAGTCTAGATGAAAATAACTCACTTGTGTCTAGTCAGATGTAAGTATTTTAGAACAGACTGCAGTTTTATTGTTGCCTTAGCAAGGGAAATCCATGTGCCAAATGAAGCACCAGTCTATTGCCCATGGGACACAAGCCATGTATATTGAATAAACCAATACCACTTTAAGTAATAACTGTTTGCAGATTCTAGTGCAACAAACAGGCTTCTAACTTTAACTGTATTACAAAAAGAACAAGAAAGACTAAATTTTTGCTCTCACGACCCCACTCCTACCCTGTAAGCAATTAACACTGAATTAAAATCAGAAACAGGCTGGGCTCAGCTCCCACCTCTGCTCCCTGCTTCTCCATCTCCTCCAGTCCAGCACCTGCTCTGCTCCCCCACCTGGGTGGGGCATCCTGCAGTGTTCCAGCACCAAGGTGGATGCAAGCAGGTAGAACTAATCCTCGAAAATCACCGTACAAACATCAGCAGCAGCTCTCTTCCAGAAAATCTGGGGCTGAAGAACCAAAACATGCAACTTTGTAAGACAGCGGGACCAAGTAAGAAAGAATCTTAAAAGGCAACCTGAACTCTGAAAAAAAGCTGACCACAAGAACAGCACTGTACAGAAAAATGTTTATTGAGAGTGTCGTTGTCTCAGAATTGTTACCATTTCATCAGCAAAAGCGGTGGCAAAAGAAACATGTCATTATTGCCCTTCTGTCCCAAAATCTGGTCCGTATGTCAGCACTGGTCTCTCAACTGGTTGCTCAGCTCCTGAAGTTCAGCAATCATGTTGTCCATAGCTGTCACCTCATCAGCTATCTCATTGTGAACCTCATTACTTGTTACATCTATGAAAAGTTGCTGCATGACAAAAAGAAATACTTGTAAGTACTTTATAAATAAATACCTTTAAAAGATACATACAGTTTCTCTGTTTCAGTGGAGAGATAAAATACAGGAAGCTCATCATCTCTATACTGCTTTTCAAACTTTTGTAAACTATGATGGAATCGCGCTCTAAGGAAAGGCAATTTTGTGGCTAATAAACAGAAGTTATGCGCACACACATAGAGACACATACCCTGCATATAGACCCGAAATCTATGCCACACACCTGATACTGTGCCAGAAGGGTCAAATCCTCCTGTGGACGTGGGGTTTCTGCTCTGACCTGACTGCCTACGCTGACTCCTGATCCCATTGAAAGTAAAGGTCTTTTTCATGAAACTCAAATTAGAAGAGCATCTCACATTCTGTCACTGCAGTTTAGAAGCCCACCTGCTGATAAATTAGTCATGAATTTTAATGACCATTTTCCCCAGTGTCATATTCTGTTGCTTCATTTTCTCCAAAACATCAAATAAATATTTTTTAACAACTGATGTCAAGACATGCATGGGTGGAGGCATTCACCTGTGTGTAATTAAGTTATACTAGAGAAAACAAAACACTACATAGTAATAAAATAGATAGTTGTTAAAGACCTTAAGACATCAACAGAAACTAAAAAAGTATCTAACTCATGAGCAATCACAATCTTCATCTATTTAATATTGAGGGGGTGTGAGGTACCACTACACAGAAATATGGGGAAGGGGGAGCACTCAAACATATGTTTCCCCTTCATTATGTAAAGGCAGAGTGATTCACACTTCATTTGACACAAACACAAAGTCAACATTTAGAGACAAAAACAAAATGAGAAAACAAAAGTTGCTCTGGAATACATCTGTACACCATTATATCATCAAAACAATAACAGGACAATACAGATACATACATAAACAAAAATGTACTTAAAAGGCTTGAACCAAGGTATTCAGTGTGCCTCAAAAGAGTGTTGTCACTGAAGCAAGGAACATCTTAAACAAAAATAGGAACATGTTTGTGCTACAAGTACAGAAACTTCTCTGACTTTCAGCCGAAAAACCTCACACTGTGAGGTTCTTTCTGGTAAGGCAACTAAATAAATCAGGATGATATAATTATATGCTCGCTCTTTTTTTTTTTTTGTCCCCCACACACAGAGAAATCTATTCAACTAGAGACAGCCTGGGGAAGTTTCAAGTACCATCATCCTTTGGGCTTTGTGCCCCACGTTTCCCCATAACAGTGCCCACATTTCATATATTTACAATGCATCTCCATAACCTTTCTCCTTCTCAAGGACCCCACCTGTCAGATCCAAATGATGCATCGGGGCAAGGACTACAAGAGAGCCCACTGTGCCATTTGCCATAGCATGTGACTGCCCAGAAAGCTCTGTACAGAAAAGGGTCCATTAGCAGCACATTTCTGAGCCGAAGCCTTCAGCAGATTATGGGTGCTTTGTGAGTCTGACACAACACAGGAGCTCAAATATCAAGAGATGGAGATCTCAGAAGCAGTGACATCTTTTCATCTGTTCTACTGCTTTGTTCCAATTACATGTCCTGACTACAGAATTTTTATCTTTTAAAAGTTATTTTCACTGCTTTTTTTATTCCTTCTGAAATCTTAATAAGTCTGCTCTTAGCCCATTTTTTAAGTGCTTTTTTCAATTGAAATTAAAAATGAAAAAAAATTTGACACTAATACTAACTCACAAGGCAGCAATATGAGATGCAGACAAACTTGGACAGGCATAAACAGTGCTAAACTGCTTGTGCATAGCATCTGACAGAAGATGACGGAGTTTTTGGACTACAACACACTTTGAAAATTCAATATGACTTCAAATTAAAAATAAGATTGTATCTTGGAAGGGATGCAAAACCAGTGAGGTTACATAAAATGCTTCATTTCTAATACAACGGTTTTCTCAGAAGTACCATAAAACCATTATCTGCTAATAATACAGATGTTCATTTAATTAGTGTCTTTGGAAATTAAAATGTAATTTACTATACTCAATCATTCTTCACCTTTCCGATATTACACGGCCTTTCATAATATAAACTACCTGTACTCATATTCATATAATTTGTCACTTAATGCTTTCTCTACAGCAATACTCTGTCTATGCACTTCTTTAAAAAAAAAAATCATATTTTGTGAGTAACAGCAAAACATGTTATCTCTTTTTTCAACACATTCCAAAGTCTTTCCTATCCCTGTATCTAAAAGCAGAGTTACAGATCCAGCTTGTGTCTGCTTATGCAACTTTCCTAGGCTTTTATCCTTAAAATTAAAGGACTTAAGAGAGAGTGAGTCATGTTTAGCACAGTGATGATGAATCAAAACTTTGTAACACAAGCACATGCTATAAAACTTAAGTTCTGTGATTCACAATTGCTAACTTCCCTTTATAGGAAGAATACCTCTTTAAGAAATGATGTGTATTTTAAGAAAAAATGCATGATTCAAATATGATGACATTTGTCAAGTAATTAATATCTGAATTGGTAGGGTATCCACAAAAACCAGATTAAAAACTAGTTAATAAATTACTCTTTTTAAAACACTCCAAGTGATGCAAAGCAATCCTGACAAATTTTGGTTCTTTCTGCAAGTTTAGATTCATTCTTTCTGAGACTGTCCAACTTCTCCCATGACTACTCATATTACAAACAGGTCTTTGAAATGACTGATTGCTTTTTAACATTCAAATCTGTTTGCCCAACATTTAAAGTAAAATTCTACCTTACTCTAAAGTGTCAGTGCTGCCTCTTAGATTAGTATTGCAATCAAAGCCTAGCAGGAAGAAGGGAAATAAAAGTTTACTTAAAATCTGAATCCCTAACAGCATAGAGATGAATATCCACCTGATGATGCACTGAGACAGGCACATACTATTTGATTTATAATTATTCAAACCAGAGAAATTCTGACAAAGATTCCTAGCTTTCAAACAAAAATTCCTACCTTTTAAACATTCCTACCTTTGCCTTGGATGACAAGCCACGTAAGTTGAGCCGAGCTGAAGAAAGTATCTGCAAAGCTTCTTGACGATTAGATTTGTTCTTGCTGCATTTTATAGCCACTAGAATCCAAACATAGAAGGACCCCAAAACAGAAAAGCATTACCACTCTAGCAATAATCTTTGAACAAAAACATTTAATTAAAGATCTTGATACCCTTCACAGACAATTTTAAATGTGATATCCCCAAAGAGAAACACAAAGCAAAAAAAAAGCCAAGTAATTCTGAGAAGATAACTTTAAACTCAACAAGTATCTGTACAGTTCTTATACATAAATATCACAGAACAGGGAATAATCTTACTAAGTTTCATTCATTTCCTGACTGGCACACTCAAACAATTTATCTGAGATGAACTGCAGATGCATTTTCACTTGCATTATGAAGTTGCGAGATCATGAAATTAATTGATTCCTTGTTTACCAGTCATATGTTTACTGACTCACCCTACACAATTTCTGCCTCATTCCAAGTATATTTTTGTATGCAGTATCAGGAAAATACTCTCTGTTACAGGACTCCTAGTAGTAGGAATAAGTATAACAGGTAAAGTAGAATATTGTTTTGCCACTAAGCTTAATAAATATTTGTTACACTCGTCATGAAAACTCAAAGTTCTTTTCAGGTAGAACATACCATGCGCAATCTCTATCGCTCCTTTAATGACTTCCTTAAAAGAAGAAACATCTTTCTCCCAATCACGTGATTGAATTTCACATTTATGTGCCTTAGTGAGATACTGCAGTGACTGCAAGGAGGGAAAAAAAATTATCAGTATGTCAGAAAACCAACTAGGACACTATTTAGTTTTAAGTATCTACGAAATTACTGATCAACCCAGAAAATGAATCTATCTTTACTGTACTCGATTTCCTGTGAGTCGGAGTAGTGTCCTTCTCTGCAGTGCTGAGCACCAGCTGTAACACAGATGTTCTCCACCAATATTGCTGCTCAAGTATGAGAAGCATATAAAGTAACATCTGTCTAATTTTTCTTGTAAAAATCTGTCTAGACTGATGGATGTGACCCATGTTTGCCAAGTCATCATAATTAAATGCACATGAAAAACAGAAAAATATTTGCATTCACACTTGAAACACCGAATTCATATCTAAAAAAATTAGAACTGAATACATCAAAGCTTTTTTTGTACATGTAATCTTGGAGAATATGCATTTTACAGATGTAGCTATTAGTTGCCATACTGCTCTGGTTCTCAGTGTTTTCAGGAAAAAGTTGTAAACAATATAGAAGGAGGGTCCCATTAAGGGAAAAAAAACCAAAGAAAAATTATAGCCAAAGAAATTAATTTTTTCTTACTAATTTTGTTTTCTTTCTACAGCATCAAAAACATGAAACAAATACATGCCAGAAATAACATGGCTTGGTACAATGACAGCTCTCCAGTTATCTTTTTAAAGAGTTTAATATAGAAGAATAAAAAATTTCAGTGTGGTACATGCATATGAGCACAGTAAAGACTTCTGAATTTGGCGGTTGTCACCCCAGAAGCTTCCACCTTCTGTCTCCCACCAGAGTTCCAATCACTGTGGCACAGGTGACTGAACTGCTCATGCTGCTGTAAATGGCAGTAAAGGGATATTAAGTTGAACCAGAGTGAATTAATTCTTTTTCATAATAACCTAGGTTATAACTGGTAGTAGTTCTGGCAAGCAAGAGGCAAGAATTTCCAAGAGAAGAACAACAGTTTTTACAGCAGTCTCATTTCAGTCTGCATGTGTCTGAGTCAGAGCAGCAAATTAGGGGGGTTTTGCTGACAGATGTCAAGGAGGGGAAAGAATTCAAAGTCTTGTGGGCTGTTTGTTTGCACTTCTGGAACCTGGATTTATCCTGAAAGGAAACAGTTATGAGCTGGGGAAAGTTCAAGGAACAGAAGGGATTCATAGCCTGGATCAGCAGGAAACTTGAAGGCTGGAAAGATTCCTCAGTGGGAAACATGTGGACTGGACTCCACTCAGTGTAGGGAAGAAAGAAGCACTGAATGAAGTGGCAGTTTGGATATATTGAAGTGTGAGAGTACATATATGTAAAGCTAAAGAAAAAAAACTCCAAAACAGAACCACAAACCCAACACTTCAGCAGTTTCACACTCCTACCTTGCAAATCTTGTCTGACTTTGATTCAATTTACAAAGCGCTGCTGTGCATTTTAACTGTAGACTCAGCATCAGATGTATCAGCAGAACAGAAAAGTAAAAAACCCCAGCAATCAAGCCATCCTTTATCAATAGCCATACAAGATTGTACTTTCAAGAGCAATGTTAGGAACAAAATTTATTAAATATGATTAAACCTGCACTAAATAAGGTGCAGAATGGCAGGGTATGGAGTAAAGGGCAAACCCTACATTTATAAGGAGGTACATGACACTTTTAATGGTTTGTTCCCATCTCTTTGTCCTTTGATGCCACAGTATAGTAAACAATGCTTTTTAGAATTCATTGACATTTTGCCTAATAAATGAGGGTGGAAAACTGCAACTATACATCTAGAATTTTTCTATAGGTACACTTATATTCACTGAATATCTGACTGACCCATGATGGTGCTTGTGGCAGTAAAGCAAATAAACACTGGTTTTATCATTTTTACTTCATAATATGATATCAGAAATCAATGATTATTTGGTGTATTGCAAATTAATTTTTACACTGTAAATTAATATATTATGTGGCTGTAGGCAGTTTTGCTCTTTTATGATCTGTATCTATGCTACTGTCATACCAGGATATTTGGATACACCTGTAAGCATACCTTAAGTATTTATAACATCATTCCCTCTCACAGGGCAAGTTAGACTGTAAGTGTGTTCCATAACCACTCTGATTAGGAAGCACAAAGTACTGTCTACTCTACAAATTGAAACCATGTTTTTAACTGGGTTAGTAAAAAATACCATGATGTAACCAGATTCTGAAATGATTGCATTTATAGTATAGACAGGGCCTCTACTGCTTTGCATGTCTGAGTAAGAATTTGAGGATATATTACAGGATATTGCAGTGTCTGTATTTCTGCATTCTAAATAGGCCAAATCCCTTTTACTGTTCAGCTGTAAAGAAAAATAGGGAAGACAAAAGGGAGGAACTGGAGGTATAACAGACACCAGCAATGACTAAACAAGGCTTTTCACAGGGCAAAGCACAAAGGGACAATGAGCAAGGCACAAATGATTATAAATTTAAGCACACAGGAATACAATTTGTAGGCCTAACTATCTTCCTTGCTTGACATCAAGTAATCCTCCAGACAGGCATTCTTTGCCCAGGTCAGAGGCATACCCCCATTAGTGAACAAATACTGAATGCTGACCTTGTGGACTTCCAACTTCAGTGAAGATCTGATAACCCATAACTATTTTTGAGCTGTGCAAGGCTGTTTGACCTTTTTGAAATTTAATATGAAATTCAAAGTACACTCCAGCATATAACAAAGTAAACACTTCTATCAGTGAAGAGTGGTTATTCTGGAAATGCAATCAACTTAATTCCTTGGGAGGTGATAAGGACAAGAAATGGAAGTTAACATAGCAAAACCAGTGAAGGGTAAAGAGAAACCAATGGTTCAACAGACTAAGAATTAAATATCATTATTGAATTCCATTTTGAGCTGATTAAGGACAAAATATTTTTACTCTGGGTACTCTAACTGTGGCATAGATTATATTAAGTGCATTTTCCCTTAGTGATTGCAAAGACCACAGATGGCTTATGCTGCTACTGGATCATGCCTTTAAGATCCATTTTTTTTCCAGAAGCTGCAATGCCCTATCTTCAGAATCAAAGATTTCAATTAAAAAGAAAGCCAAAACCCACACCACCATTTGATTATAGAAATTAGATTGTTGCCAAGAAAAGTTTCAGAATACAAATTCAGGACAATACACATAAGCTGTGATGCAATGTTTTAAAATGAAACACTGGTAAAAAAAATTTTTAAGTCCAAGAAAAATGATGCAAAACATTGTGCTCCTGTTGTAACAAAAATACATGCTGTAAGAACATAAAGACAATGAGCTTATAAAAACACTAAAGCAAAACAGGTCTGGAACAGGAGCACTATTTTCTACTATAGCCCTCTAGTTTTTACCTTTTCAATATCTTCACCACTACCGTTCTCTCCATTTCCATAAAGTTGGGCATAAAGTCTCCAGATTGCCCCATCATTTGTCACTCGTGAAGTGACTCTGCCCAAGAGCTCTTGCAGTTTTCCCTTCAATCCACTTGATACCTCTCCAGCACGATTGGCCAGACCATCCACTGCCGCTCTGACCAGAATAGCCAGCACCTTAAAAAAGCAGCAGGAGAGAGTTTTTATTTCAACTCAAATCAACATCAGTATATATAATGTTATCTGTAATATTTGGTCTCTATTAATCATTGTATCATATGACAAGTATGGAATTTACTAAGAAATACAGGGAGTAATTCAACTGATTTAAACCTCATCTATAAGATTCTATGTTCATGAAGGTAAAGAGGCCAAAAATCTAAGACAGAAATTTGGGTAAAGGAACTTGTGCACTATCTTACAGATATTTTCACCTTATATAAAAAGTTATAAAAGTTATAAAGTTATATAAAGTTATAAAAAGACCAGTAAACAGGCTGAGCCAAATTAATTAATGTAATGGAAGACACTGTTGTTTACAGGACCTCTATTTAACAGCCTACAGAAAGCAGAAGATGTACAGTGGATAAGATGGAAACCGGAAGGCAATGGAATGACACCTTGGGAATCTCTGTTTTTAATGCACTTCTGGTGAATTACTAGTCAAATCAGTACCATCAAACTCTTCTACAACTACTCATTAGTGGCCATACTTTTTTAATCACTGGCTTGAGAATGTGGGACCTGATGTGCAGAAATGCTGAGCATGTGCAGCTGCAGGTAGGTGTTTCATTTTCCATGTAAGAAATGCTACATCACACCAGTTTCCTTGTCCCAAACTGGACACTGAAAACTAGAAAACAGTTTCACTTTCCCTCATTTCCTCCTCAGCAAAATGAGAAACACCAAATGTAAATCAAGACAGTACATCATATGATGAATTAGAAGAAAATAAACCCCAGAAAAACTGTGGCTTATCAGGTGAGTAATATCTGTTCTGTGCAGTGCATGAGACACAGAGACCGGGATGAAATAAGGATGAAAGCAAAATGGAAGTTTCATAAGGCTTGCATTCAAGATAGGCCAGTAAGAGTTACACAAACACCTTCAGGCTGGTACTTCCTAACTTGTTAGTCTGTCATTTGGCAACTTTAATGCTTCAACATTTTTGTCCATGTGATAGCAACATTGACAATGAAATCACACTCATAGCAATATTAATATCAAGACAGTAATAAAACTAACTTCAATGATGATGTGTAAATAGCTGCAAACTCTACTAATACAGCACTGCTCTAGTAAAAGTAGAATGGGATGCATCCTCACAAAGCTAGATGCAGTTCACTGGCAGAAAGTAATGCAAAAATTAGGACAGTATCAACGTACATTACACTAAGAATAAAAACACACCTAGTTTAGCATTTGTGATATGACACTTTCCTGAAATAACTTTTCTTCTGTAGAATAACTCAATTAAAATGGATCACAAAAAATAATGAGTTTTATCAAATATAGAAATGTCTTGGCAGAACAACCCAAATCAATCAAAACAGCTGATCATTTTATTTAAATAAATCTGAGTAACAGAAGAATTGAAAACAAATATACATCTACTTGGTATCTTTTCAGATTTAATGATATCATAGTAACATCTGAACACGAGTTTAACAGCTCCCCTCTTGTCCGCCCCCAAAACCATAGCAATAGCTTATACTCCTTGTAAAATGATAGGACAAACTGGCAGTTCCTTCTTTGCTGTTCAAGGTCTCTTAAGAGTCACTTAACAGAAAATATGATCAATTATTATTAGTCCAAAAGTTCTGAAATTCATATTATGTTCATGATTTGGAATATAAGGCACCAAACCCCACCACTGATCAGATCTTCTATAATGATTTGCTAGAGAAACATCACCAAGTGTTGATATTTCCATTACTACAGCACTGTAATGAAAAAAACACAAGGGGTGTAAGAAGAAACACTAAACTATGTTCCTTTTGACAAGGAAGTAGAAGTGGTCTTGAGGATCCATACATAGATGTATGACTTCTCAATTGATTTCTCAGTTTAACAAAACTGTTAATCAAAGTCCAAAATGTAAGTTCATGCAAATATCATATATAATCATCAAAAGTTTTGAAGACAATGATATTTTGTTTGTAGATGAAGAAAAAGAGTTTCCTTAGTCAGTAGGATGTAGCAACTTTAAAATGATCCCTATTCCCATAGAGTCCTGGTTTTGCTTACACTTTTATCACAAGAATCCATTTCCTTTTTTGAAATCCATCATGTAAGCTTTGGCACTAGAGCAGTTAAAATGAAACTAGTGTCAAGACCTGGATTAAAGGGTCCATTAAGCAGTAATGAATCATTAATGCTACTTGGTGGTACACACTTGTTAAATAAAGTTATTTCAAACTGCAAGTAAATTGTGTTAATCATCAAAAAGTATTAGCAATGTAGCAGAGCTTTGCATTTCAGCCCTAAGTGTTAAAATTGTATCTTCGAGAAATTTTAAACTGCAACACATACTAAACTACTAAAGCAGTGCTCTGTTGGCCCAAGATCCCAAACAAGCAGTAGAGGATTTTTTTGGTTGGTTGGTTGGTTGGTTGGTTGTTTTCATGCCTCTTTTAATGAACTGGACTCCATATGACCAGAGAGTTCATGTTTAGTATGACATCACACCATCTGCATTCCTCCTTCTCCTTTCCTTCTGTGAATAATGTGTTTACTACAAACTGAACAAAGGACACCGTGAGACAAAACCTTAAAAATAAACCAAGTAATTATTAAATGCGGTGATTTTCATCAGCTACTCTCATTTCACAATTGTTCTCCAAACAACTCCTTTCATTTAAAAATTCTCTTAGTCAAACCACTTTTAGATGCTTCACCAATACTAATCAAACTTGACAGTGCTCAAGAAAGAAGAGAACCCCCAGATATCAGATCCAAAATGACAAATCTGCAGTCTGTGAGCTCTCCATATTCCCCTTCCAAATTAAGGATTTTATAATAAAAACAATTGTCATTAGTGAGTTACTTAAATGAAGTAGAGCTCCAGAAATGATTAATTCCTACCCTCACTTTTCAAAATCCCCTTGCAACATGCTCTTGTGGCCTTTTGTTAGAAATGGTTTGGCAACACAAACTGCTGAAATGAAGATGTTACTTGATGGAAAGTGTACCAGAAAAACGTTGCTAGAATCTCAACAGCACAGGATTTGTAAGTGGAACACTTTGCCATACTTCTGTGGCCATTATCTTTCACAGCACATAATAAAGATATGGTTTCTGAAACAGTGTATTTATACAGCTTTTCCAACCACAAAATAACTTTGTCATTCACAAGACTGCAACATTCAAAGTAAAAAAGGTTGATTGTCTCCACAAGCATGCATGTGATGGAAAGTAGTACAATCAGCAGTTGCAGAAATTCCAGGTATATTTATTAGCTCATACCAATAATTCAGAGACCAAACTGATTATAATAGGTAAGGCTTTCTCCTTGGGTACTTCTTAGTGACTGATTTACTAGCGGAAACTACGGATTCCAGGTATACTTCTCAGTTTCATGAACATTAAAAGACATATGGAAATGTGAAGAATTTTAAGAACCAGTAAGGAGGGAAGGTAAGAAATTGTGCTTTTAACATTTACACACAATGCTAGAAAACAGACTTTTGAAACTGTCCTTTGCTGTAATCTTTTACTGCATTGTTGCTTATTTATAAAGAGCTTTTTAGCTCCTCCTTGTTCAATTCTATCTGCAGAATCTGTGCACACACATCTTCAAGCTTCATGAGATCATGACCTCAGAACCTTTGCCACAGGGATGGCATCATTAAATAACTGAAATAGTACACAAGCAAAATTTCCCAAATCTGTGTTCTGTACTCAGAACACTGGCACAAAAGACAACAACAGCCTAACAGAAATCACAGATAAGAATCTGAATACTTTAGTGTTACTAGATGAAATCAGTGATTAAAAGATATGATTTCATACTATTTTGAAATAAAATAAAAAAAGTCTGATGTAACTACAGAAATCAAGGCCATTTCAAATTGTATATTCAATTGCATACTTGTAATTGATACATCCAGTCTCACAAGGGGTATTCTGCAACAAGTACTATGCTAAAAGCAGTTGCTTTTCACAAACAACTGGAAACAATTATTCTACTTGGTTCTTCTAGTCTTGTGCATATTTATTTTATTTATTTTTTTTTAAATTCCTGCCTTGTTTCTCTACTATGTCATGTAGCTTATTAGTCTATCAATTAAAATCTATGATGACTACAAACACTAAATATAACCTGAGAGAAGATCATACTATGTTTAATTGAAACAACGGTGTATGTTTCCATTTACTCATGTTCATGATTTCACATTATTAAAATACAATTGCACAAGATGGTTATAGATCATCCTATTTAAAACAGTCCAGCTGAAAAAAAGGAGAGGTTCACCACTTAATGGTGAACTTTGTAAACAACCTCAGCAGAAGCTTTTATTTTTATCTGCTTTTTTGTTTTGCTACGGAAATACTCTTCTCCTCCTTGTAAGATAATTGTTTAAAGCCTGAAATTCTTGAATCAGGCTCTGAGGTTTTTCTTGGCAAACTAGTAAAATCCTTCTAATTGAGGCAACTGTATTAGAAGTTACAATGAAACCCATAAAACACTTCACATATCAGAACCCAAAGTTAAAATTAAGATGCAAAAAAATTTAGGAAAGGTAGCATATATACTTCTGTAGAAGTTATACAAGTTGTATGAGAACAAGATGAAAAAAGTGATGGAACAAAACCAGAAATTGAATACAAGCAATATCCCCAAATACTTTAATAAAATATACTACATAAAATGTGACTAACAACAGTAATAGGAATCTGTATCACCTCAAAATATCTCAAATGGGCAAATACATGTAGAAACTTCTATTCCTAGTCAGCTATCAGTCTGTTTAAAATAATACAGTAGACCTCCCCTAAAAATGCTATTTTTAGCAGCACCTGAGAAAAAAATTAATTGAAAAAAGCCAACCATCTACAAGATGTTCCATGACAGGCACCACCAGTATTGCAATACTCCAGCTGCCAAACACATTAATCTTTACCATATATAACACTATTTTCTGTAGACACTCTTCAGTGCCAAGAGCATTTGAGACCTTTTAATGTTTAGTTATATGAAACATAAATGATTTTATTAATACAGAATGTTATCCTGTGCATGATTCGCTTTACTAGTAGTAAGTATTGCACTCACATACAATTGGTTATTAAAAAGTAATCTGAAAAATCTATTTAACATGCCTGCCCCCCATGAATATATGAGATGTTTCCACAATCATAACTAATTCTATCTGCTCTCTCTCCTTATCACTGGACTCAAATTCCTGAGATCCAGGAAAGCTACTTTTTTATGGGACAAGAAATGAAACATACTCCTGGGAGCCATGACCAGCAGCAGCTGATTCCTCTCACCCCGGTAGTACGCAGTTCCCTGAGAGCTCCTAAGCTCTTCAACCAGACCCATTAATTTCACAAAGGCTTTTGGAGGTGTTTTACTGCTCTCCTTGAGAGATTCTATGGCTTGCGTTTTTGATTCACCTTGCTCTTTTCACTGAGCATACAGAACCCTGCTTGGATTAGGACCTGGATTCAGGCAACCTAACACCCCAGCTGAAACTGTTAAGGTAGGTTCTCCAGAGTTTGTCCAGTGCATACATTTACAAATACAAAACTTAACTGTACCTAACTGAACTACAGTGAAAGATAAGCAAAATACCTCTTTAATTTTTCTTTGGTCTGTTATTAAGAATTAATACTGTGTCTGTAATGCATTCAAAGGTTCATTTGTGGAATTTTCCAACACAGCGGACAAGCTTCCCTTTCCTTAAATAACTTATATTATTTCTGATACTGAGATATGCAGGAATAACACAGAAAGATGGGGTTATGCATTGATTTTATATAAAAATAGGTCTTAAAACTGCAAGGATCATGCGTGCCCTTTCACAAAGTGTAATGCAATCTGGATGCAAATGTTTTCAGTTTTGTCCAATTTAATTTTAAATATTTAGAGTCCACATCTCCAAAACTTAAATCACTTGCCTACGTAACTTCCTTGGCACATGCACTATCATTAATGAAACCACTATCAGCAGCTATCAGCAATCTCTCTGTCTCAGAAGAAAGATTAATGAACATATAGTATGACTGAATATGAAAACTTCCCCACCTGTGTATCCTTGTACTTTTCTCTCAAGTCCATGAGCCTGTGATAAGCTTTAATTGCTTCCGAAAACTCTCCAATGTCTGTACTGGTGAGAAGATAGTTCTCCCATATTTGCCAGTGCTCATAGTTGCACTTGAGAGCTTCTTGGAGGGTTCGAAATGCTTTGATCCTAATCAATAATAGAAAAATAACAGAAAATATTATGGAAGATTTCGACACTAAAATCAGTTAGCATAGTAGTAACTAAAAAACTGCTTATTTAAAAAATCACGTTAAGAACACAGTGCAATATAAAAGCTTTTGTTTGTAATTTACAATATGGATAATCCCTTAATCTCTCTTGCAAACTATTTTCCATTAGTTCATTCACAACTGTACACTCTGTAGTTTGAACTAGATAACTTCTCTTAGCTCTCGTAGTTATTTCTTTACAAAAAGGTATCATAATTGTGCTATCTGTGTCAATGTTTTCCTTTCCAAATTTTTAACTGGAATCATGAGAAAACAATCTTACTCATGCTGCAGTTGTAACACACGTTAAAAAATTAAAAACCACTGAGTTCATGAGATATGCAGAATGGTATTGACTTATTTCATCACACAGAGGAAGGTTACTTGACAGCTTTTTGTGATTTATTTTAAACATTTGCACATGGCAAACATGCATATCCATTGCACAGAAGCCCATCATTTTCAACTGTTTTCTTCCTTAGGTCAGCTGGAAGGTTTACTTACGCTCTCTGTTCCCTGACACTGCCACTGCTCAGTACAAATGTGTCAGTGGCCCCAAACACTACAAGGGTCCTTCACCAACGGTGCTGCCCAAGGACCCATCTCATAGCGGCAGGAGAAGGTGTTATGGAATAAAGGTGAACAGCACAATTCCTATAAAATCATCACCAAGTAACAAAGCATCTTTATTTTTTCATATGCATCCACTGCAGGCAACTCTTGACCATTCCCTTACTAAATGAGAGCAGTAATGGCATTCTCTGATAAGAAAATACCACCTCAGGTATTTGTTGGTAAGGTTTGTGCGCTTACTGTTTAAAGCCTTAAACATACTGCCAAAAGTTGCAATAAATTTGAAACTTTAATATGGCTCTGTTTGAGAATTAAAACAATACGATTTTTTCTAAGAGACTGAAGTGTACTCTCAGTTGGACAGTCATGATATGTAAAAAACCACAAAGAAATGGATTCCCTGCAATTAAGACTTGAAATAGAACTTTCCAAGGCTGACAAAAAAAAATCTTCTTTGGGAAGGCATGACAAAGCATCTCTTCTTAATAAATATCATATAAAGATGGCCTGTTATCAAAATTTGCATTCATTTACTCAATATTGCTTGAGTAAGTCGTTAAAAGTGCTTTCGCTAAAGAAAGACTGCCCAAAGAAATTGTTGGTTGAGTTTCAAAAAGAGGGTCCAAGAGAGTGTAAATATCCCAGCCAGGAAAAGGTAGTATCTAAGTAGTTGATCAGGCCACTAAAATTTGAAATAGCTTAGTCAGGGAAAAATGTAAATAACTGACAATCTAAGACCATGATATTAAAAGAGTTATCAAATACACACAAGGAGAGCAAAATTAAGGAGAACAGGTCATTTGGCACAGCTACAGAATAGTCCACATGCAGGAACTTCCCATGTCCTCTCCCCCTTCCCTCTCTTCTGATACACTGATAGATGTGATGCTGATGAATAAATGTACCAACAGTTGAGTTTCCTCCACTGTTAACAGTCTCACTAAGGGATTTCAGACCCCTTAATTTTGATAGATTAAATTAGAAAATAACTCAGTCCTGCTCCTTTTGCTACAACAGAAGGTGGGATCTGCCACAGCTCTCTGACAGGCTGGAAGATGCTCTGCCTGACTCATGTCCTGCTTCTGCAACTGCTCTTCAACTTTTGCAGGGTTAGCCTGTACCACCTCCCCCACCTTCCTCAATATTTGTATGTTATCAGGAGGGCAGATGCTAATAAAATGGAAATGGGAAATGTAGTCAAGATACCAAAGGTATGGGATAGAAATTGTATTCCACAAATCATCGCTCTTGCTATGTAATAAAATCCTCTCGATTCTCCAGACAAATTCCCTATGTATTTAACCAATCACATAATGATGGAGTATCCTTAACCAGTTAAACCAATTCATACCCACACAGGAAGCAGTAGGCAGTACAAATGCATCATCTGGTCTTGGAAACCAGGAATTTTTTGTACAAAGGACAGAGGGCCAGTCCCAGTTTGTTCTGAGAAATCTGAGACCTAGATTTCAAAGACCTCCTGGCACACAGAGTAGTTTTTCTGGTAAACCAAAGTATAGAGTCTGTTTTCAACACAATTTTTCTGGAGGAAATTCAGAATACACAAAACTTGTGGAGTCTTTAAAAAGCAAACAACCCCCAAAATAAACAGAACCCTTGTCCTTTGGGTGTTAGTAAGTTGCTTGCATACACTTTCAAAAAAATGTACACATTTTATATTTGTCTGTTGTGTGACACTCTGCCAAGCCTTGGCTAAATGTGCAATCTATGAGTGGGCCTGAATTAAAAACCTGGTTGGAGTAAAGCTAGATTTTTTTTGAGGGAGTAAAATAAAACTATTAACTTTATTATCTTACTTTTTAAAAATCCTCACTCCATTTTAATTTTTTTCCTGCTGGCAGGCTTGGAAAGCAAGAATTTATGTGTCCCCACACATAAATTATTCTGAAGTGTACTGTTACACACAGTCTTGATCTATTAGTAACTATACAAATAATCAAAGAATTTGTTATTCCACAGCAAGTACAGGCCACACTCTGCTATCAGCACATAATACTCACTTAAATGTTACTGTACATTGAGTCCTATCCCACATGATTCCTGTGGAAAAAATTCTCAGAAACACGCCCCCATATATTGCCTTTGCTACTGTATGAAACAGGTTACAAGTTTTGTACGTACTTAGCATATTATATCACAAGAGTAGATTAACAATAACAAAATTCAGCCAATAAAATGAAACAAGTCACTCAATAGTTTCTCAGCCTTGTAGTAGAGTAACAGACAGAAAATTATTTTGATGCCAGTACACTGAGCATCTGACATTTTGAACTTTATGAAGCTAACTGAAAGAAGGACCAACTACCACATGAGTTGGGCATACCCAAGGCACTGCTGAAGATGAAAGAAACTACTGAAAAGTTAAAACAAGCTCTTAATTTCTATTACATTTTAGCCATGTGTAGTTATTCTAAGAAATCATCTTCTCCTCCCTCCTGCTCCTATTGGGATATCAATTTCTTGAGTCCATTTCTGTTATTACTTCTCACTTTTCCTATGTATGTTTATAAATCTACAGTTCTATTCAAGTTTAGTATTCTTCCTCTTTTTTTACTTTGCATCCTGACTACATAACCGTATAAACTGATGTAAGATTTCGAGTAAGGTTTCTAAAAATAATTTATCTTATCCTTTGTTTCATTCTTTGGTGAAAAGTTATAATGTCAAAGTTCTTAAATATTAAATTTTGCTAGGTAAACTTTTATTACATTGAGTTGAAATACAAAATACAATATAAGAATGGTAGTCCATTTAGGTCAAAGTTTCTGTTAAGAATCAGTCGTTTTGAGGGAGAAGAACAACCCAGCTAGCATGTTTGCAGATTTCCATCTGCTTTCATATATAAAGACCAAACTCTCTGGTTTTCCATTAAATCTACTGAGGATAATATACTATGAAATTACATAGGTCTGAATACACTGTTTGCTTGAAACAGACCTATTTTCTTAACTTCATGGTCAAAGTAGTTTTTATTATTCATCTTTATTATGAATGTTTTGCACTGGTTGTATTTTCTACATCATAAATACTTCTAACGCAAAAAAAGTGTAGAGAGAGGTTGCTACTCGTGTAAAGGTTACAAAATTATTTCCTGTAAAATAAAACAGTTACCAGTGATTCAACCTGGGAGAGAGAACTAGAGGGTTAAGAATTACAAAATATGGGTTAATCACCTTATTATTATAAAAGCCTCAATGTCAAAAAAAAAGGAAATCACAGTTATTTGTTTTGGAAGCAATATCTTATAATTCTTTTGAAGTACTTACTTCTGTTTTAATCTGATATAAGCAGTTGATAAATTGTTCCAGGCCTCAGCATTCTGGAATGATAAAAGGAGAAGTACCAAAAAATTTATTCACTTACATTGTGCTAACTTGATAAAAATACATAAGCAAAACTACTGCCAAACATCATTGATTTTGCTAATCATACATATTGACACATCTTCTACAAGGGAGTTAAAATATTAAATTGAAATAGAAATGACTATATTAAAATTGAAATACATAAATAATACTGACTACATCAGCAACAATCAGGTACACAAATATCAATTACTGCCTTGTGGTTGCAATACACTAAGCCAGCTCTTGCCTTCACTCTCAACTGTGAACAGGCGTACTCTGCTGGGACCTAGCTGGGATGGCTGCAAAGGTCACTGCTCCCAGCAGCTCACCACTTCTCACTAGCTGGAAGCTACTTAACCTGCATCACTCTCTGTTACTGGACAAAAACTACCTGATGTCCCGCACTGCACCTCAGATAAAACCAGCAGAGATGTGCAGAGATAATTCCTGCCCTTCGCCTGACACTGCTGTAAATGTGAAGCGCTATCACTGAATTCAGCAAAGTGACAACTGGAAATTATTTGATGAACAGAATCTGAGCACTGCAATGAAATGTACTCTGGTACTGAAGGCTATCCTTAGGATTAAGAGGCATTTAACTCATGCTGGGAAACCTTTCTGAGACTTAATTCATGAAAATGGTCACTACACTGCTGCAGCTGCAGATGTATAAAGACAGTTTTGCCTCCAACTGAGAGCCAGTCTAGCACCTTTTACACATAAAAAACCCACCACTTAATTCACTGAGAAGTCAGCTGGCTTGGTCATATGAATACAAATAAATACAAGCCCTAGAAAGATAAGTGAACCCAGTTTTAGTATCTACTTGGAAGTAAATTTACTGTACTCAACAACAACAACAAAAAACAATACATAAAGTAAGAATGCCATTTAAATACAGAGTTGTCTGTGTGTACATTTTCCCCCCCAAGGAAGTTGTTTCATTTTATAATAAAGAAAAAAATAATACTCTGTCACCTTTCATTGCTTTCTCATTCTTTTCCCCATGAGGAAAGAATGAATAACAATAGTTTCTGTCAAGTAGTTAGCATTAACTCTAAGCAAGCACCAAGCTGACAGGCCTTCTGGCAAAAGTATTGTCAGTGTATTCCACAGGTAATTCAGCTGGCACCTCCACTGTCTCAATGCACATTCAAATGACATTATTGTACACATGCATGCCCTGCATCTTGAAAAAATGGCTAAGCTCCATTCTCCCTGTGCTCCTGAACTATACCATTACAAATTTACTTGTCATACATTAAACTGACTTTTTTTTCAGGAGAATTTCATTACTTAGAGGACTAAATACTTTAATTTCATTTTTGTTTTATCTCTCTTTATAGTTTTCCTCACAATCTAGTCATTCCCTTTTGTCTGTTTTAGCAATATGTGCAAGCAAAAATGAATTTTTCAGATATATTTTAATATTCACACACTCAAATTTGGACAAAGTTAAGTATTGAGTAAGTATTTTTATGATCCCTCATGACAAAAATATATCCTTCATGCACAAGTTCAATTTATTCAAAGGGCTAAGGTTTAAACAAGTTTTTCATTATTGCTTTGCTTGTTTATAGTGAAAACATCCTTGCTGCTTATAGATAAGCCATCTAAACCGTTTGTTCAAAAGTACATACATCTGGTTCCAATGTCACACAGCGCTGAAATGCTTTGGCAGCACCTTCGTAGCCTTCTAAAGCAATGTATGCACAGCCCAAGGAAAACCATACACCTAGCTGGAGAGAAAAAATGAATGGTTACATAGATACATGGATATTTCAGCACAAAAGAAATAATTTCGCCTGGATGAACAAACAGACATCTCTTGTTGATTTTTACCTGTCTTCAGCTGTATTAATATTGTACTGGAAAAAAAAATATCCTGTGTGCTGATTAGAGAAAAACTTCAGGCTCAAAGTTTTAATAAATACAGATAAACAAAGGTGTTGAGAACATAAAGACCACCTAATCATTTGTGAAGTGCTCTTTAACAGTCCATTTTCATTTATAGAAGAAAGGGATAGCTATTTAGAGGTTTGCATATTTTGCTTTAACTGGTGAAAAACCCACATTCACTTCATACTATTACAATTAGGTCAAATGACAAACACTAGGAAATGTTTTTCAAGGTAATCACATTTTACAAAAAACATCTTTAATGACTAAACATGAGCACTTCAAAATTACAGCTCCTTCTACTTCAGAATATCAATCCTCTCAAGTTTCTATCATAATATTTAGAGACAGAAATGTACTTAAATAATGCCTGGCACAGAGAAGAGAACTTTACCAGTTCAGTAATCTTGCATTTAAAGTTTTTAGTTGTTACAACCAAATACCTCTCATCCATACAGATTCAATCAGGGAGAAGAGCTCAGCACCTCCCTTCTCCACTCCCCCTTCTCAGGGAGCTGTAGAGAGCAATGAGCTCATGTCTCAACTTTCTTTTCTCCAAACTAGACAAGCCTGAAGTCCTCAGCTGCTTCTCTCAGGATGCTCCTTCCAGTCAGCCCTTTCTCCAGCTTTGTAGCCCTCCCTTGGATGCTTTCAAGGACATTCACATCCTTCTTAAATGGCGGGGCCCAGAACTGCACACAGTGCTGAGGGTGAGAACTGCAGACAGCAGGATAATCACCTCTTCTGACCTCCTGGTTGTGCTGTGTTTGATGCATCCCAGGATTCGCTGCCCTCTTGGCTTCCAGGGCTCACTGCTGGCTCACACAGGACTGCTGCCCGGTGATACGATGTGTGGTAATGGTACAATGCTGCACCAGGGGAGGCTTAGACTGGACATCAGGAAGCACTTCTTTAAGTAGAGGGTGGTCAGACACTAAAACAGGTCTTCCTAGAGGTGGCTGATGCCCCAAGCCTGTCAAGTATTTAATGGGCAAGTGGACAATGCCTTTAACAATGTGCTTTACCTTGGTCAGGCAGTTGGACCGGGTGATCACTGGAGGTCCCTTCCAACTGAAATAGTCTATTCTACTCTAAATAGTATCAGATAATGGCATAAATTACAGCAAAATAGATTTTCATAGCTCTTCAATGCAAGTTCCTGATTTGCCACATGGTTAATTCTTGAAGAGCTGTAAGTTAGCCAGTATTACCTTTTATAAAAGCTCTGTAATTCAGAAAATTATTAAACTCTAAGTACATTAACAGAACATTTTCTGACAGTATTATGCCTTTTTAATGCATGCAGTCAAAACAAAACAGGACATTTTACAAGGTGCTACAAAACCGTTCCAGCTAGTACTATCCTACTGCAATAAACTCAGCCGTTTCCCCATTCTAAATGCAAAGGTAAAAAAATGTAGGTTAAAAAATAGTTTTTCTTGGAAAGGTTTTTTGAGAGGGAAAGAGGTGGGGAAGAGGAAGGTGGAAAACCAGGTTACATTAACTCTATATTGCACAACAACATATTACTTCTTGAGGTGTCTGTTTAATGTTTATATTCTCTTATGTTTTGGGTACTAGTCCTGAAGCAATGAACTCTGATAAACTCAGGTTCTCCTTAGGAAATCATAACAAATATTTAAACACAAAAACATTACCTTAAAAAAATTTTCAAATCAGGGATTTTACAGGGTTGAGGAAAACACTGTTGGTTCATATGCAAGGAGCTTTTACCTCTACAGACAAACTGCGAAGTGAAGCAAACATTCTTACAGTTCTCTCCAGATCAGACTCATCTTCCTGTCTCTGAAACACAATTTATGTCTGCTCCTGACTTAACTGCTACAAAATTTATAGTTAATCTGCTTCAAATCTTAGATCCCAGAATACAAACAAATGACATTGATCTTTGTCAGACCTGGCAGCCTGGTGGGCCATCTTCATGATACTGAGAAAAGAACTGAACAAGCTTGATCATAAAGATATCCTTCTACTTATGAGGCTGTACGTGGATGGCCCATCCCTGGAGCACGTGGACAAATATGTGAAGATAGAATTGGCAATTATATCTGGCCTGGGCAAACATGAGAATCTACTTTTCAGCATTGTCAACCTGTCACTTTCATGATCCATAAACTCATTAATCAAGGAAGAAACTGCACATGAAGAGAAAACTGTGTTTCTCAAATTTCAGAGTGCAGTATTAATAGTAAATAATCATTTAATCAATCTAGTTTTTTAAGGCTCTTTTGTCCATCAAGCTTCCAAAAGTCCAACATTCCCACATGGCTGCTATCTCATTAACTCCCCTTTATCTTCTTTTTAGGTCAGTAACTTTCTGGACAGGAAAAGTGGGAGTAGAGACAGGAGCAATCAAGTATGAAATTGAAGGTTAGTTCCAACTTTATAGCTCAGGATACAAGTTAAACAGTGCTTCTGTAAAGGGTGAGAGAAAAACAACCACTGCATGTCATGTAATTCTAATGAGCAACAGCAGCACACTCTCACTTCTGAACTTGTGCAGACTTTCACCACTGGAGAACTGAATGTGTGAGCTCTTGGATCTCTGGAATTGTCTGCCAAGCCTCGCAAGATGCTTGTAGTGAAAGTACAAGAGAAACATATCTGTCATCCACTAGTTCTATACTAGAACAAGTAATTCTGTGAGCAGCAGTGCTAACAAACACACTGCTTTCAGGTATATTTGAACTGCAAGGCTTTCATTTCTTTGTGGATTTCCCAAAGACTGATACAGTGATTGGTTTATACAGCAAACACCCACCTCAGAGATCTCAACCACACTTGACCAGGTGGCTAAAAAGTACACAAGATTAAAGGAGGGTTGAGAGAAAATGCTTTTACCCTTTACAAATTTTGTGAAATCACTTGCTGCAGTCTAAAAATCTCTTCCTTCAAAAAGGTTTCTAATAACCACCAAAAAAAAAAAAAATTCTTTGTAACAGACAATGTCTGTTTACCTAATTATTCGCAATTCTGGGAACAAGTTAGTTAATTAATATTTTCCTTATGTTAAAGTCCTTGCATTTAGAATTAATATCCACTCTGCTTCTCACCCACAAGACACCCTAGAATAGGAAACAATTAATTTCTGTAGTCACAGAATACAGATAGAATTTAGAAGACAATTATGTCAATCTGCACTATCTATTTGCTCAATCTGTTCGTTTGAAACAATTCAACTGAATCTTTAAAAGAGCTTCCTAAGCAACAAGAGGAGGAAATGTTCACTTTCCTATATGGACAGGTCTGTTTTTCTTGAATTTCCTTTCCTTCTAAACTTCCTTTGGATAGGATACAAAATACATTTCAGCAGAATATTTCTCAGTTTTGAGCCCTGTAGGCTATCTTCTGAAGTCCTTTATTATCTGGAAGTCCTCTTGATTTCAATAAAATTCCTATCTGAGTAATATATGTTTTGCTGGCATTTTTGGTAATTTTATTTTTTCATTCTAAAGATATTTATGAGTTATCTGGAGTTCATTTGAATAAGAATAGAAGTCTGATTCATTAGAATAAAACATGTCAGTGAAATACAAAAAAGGCTTCATGAAAAATGACTTGAAAGGCTGGAGGACTTTAAAGGTTTTCTAAAGCAAAAGTTCAGCTACTTATGTGGAACTTTCAAACAGAAGCTTCAGCAGTGTTCTTTGGGGGACAAGAAGGAGGAATACCCTGCTTTTGCCTGGACCTAGAAATGGCTATGAGGAGCACAACTTATGTACATAAACAAGCACAAAGCTGTTTTAACTTCTCAAGACCCTCCACACATGAACCTTATTGGGATGGGATATAGCGCCTGAGAAACTGAAACAAGATTACAAAAGTTGTCCGCAGAACAGCTTGCAAAGATCAGCAAGAGAAGCCAGCCTCATCAAGAGAACTCTTTTCACAGTAGTTTCAGCTTTGATGCATTGCTGTGATAGAAGCTACTGTCATCACAAGTGTAAGTGCTTCTCAGTGACTCCAGAGCAGGACAGACCGGAACACTTGAAAAGCATTTCCGTGAAATACAGAGATCAGAGTTTGTAACACAAAGCAAATTCAGACAGGGCAAAGGGATACTTCCATTAAAATCTGTATTCTTCTTGTAACTGTTTTGCTTTATACCTTGTTCATTATGTATTTGATGGTATTTATTAATTTGCAGTGGCTTCATCTCTTTGACATCTCTTTGAAAGAGCTCTAGAGGCAAAGATCTAGCTGCATGCAAGGATCTGGATGCAAAAGGATGTCTTCATTTCATGCTACTATTTTTAGCGAGGTTTCCAAGTACATGGTGAAAAATTTGCTAAGAATAGCAATAAACTGTTATTTTGACAACTGTGCCCAGAATCATCTTTTAAAAAGGTGTCATCATTCAAAACCGAAGCCATGAACTGAAACGAAAGCTGTATGTGCACAAGTTCCAAACCTGCATAGGGTTGATCTGCACGGAACGCTCAAAGCACTCCACACATTCCCTGAATTCCCGGTTACGCAGATGGAGGAGGCCTTTGGAGCGCTGGGCGCGGGCACTGCGGTGCCTGGAGAGCTCCCAGGCCTTGTCGTAATACTGGTGGTCTTTGAGAACATCACCAAGCAAACAGTATAATCCTGGGGTTTCCTTCTTCTCTAACTCCCGCCTGAGGATTTCTTCTGCCTGTTAAAGAGCAAAGAGAAGTCAACACATAATGGGACTATTTATTTTCAGTTAATTACCAACCTGAAGAAATACTGCTTTTAGCACCTGGCAACCATCAGCTGAAGATTAAGAATTAGGGCTAGTGATGGAATGGTTATCTTCATCCAACATAGCATCAAAGATAAAGTCTAGAAAGAATCTGGTTCCAAACTGATTTAAAAAAAATACTTCAACATAATGTGGTGGCTTTTGATTTAACATACCAAGGAAAATTAAACCGTAAAAACAAGAAACAGCTTACTACTTTCTTCACATCTTAGGTAGGTATTCTGTCCCAAGAACAAACATCAGTCCTGGACATCAAAGCAACACCTAATTCACAGCAATGCAGTATCAGCACCATTGAGGTATCTGCAATCCTAGTAGTTTATAATTTTTTATGTGTCCTAATAAGTACTCTTGCAAAGACACTCATTCCCTTTTCTTTAACTGCTCTTTTCTGAAAATAGTTATTTTTCATTGTGTTACGTCTGAAGACACATCAGCTTTCATACTGTTGGTTGTGGAAATGCTATGTTTTTTACATAAGATGCAGAAATTATAAATTTATCCAAATGTTTGAAATAAAATATATTCAAATTATATATAGCTTTATGAAAAAGAAGACACAAGCTGTGTCTCCAGACATCAATTATGGGCTGTAACTAACTTTCAAAAGCTATTTTTCTCAGGGCCACTATCTTTGCTCTAACAATAAAATTATTGTTTCTATTTTAAACACAAGATAGTCTACTCTCTGCCACTTTTTGAAAAGATAAATACACTGAACAGATGATCTGTTGTTCAGACTGAACTGTTACCTCAGCCCCCACTACAAAAATGTAACATACACAGTTCAGATCAGTGTAATTTTTCTCTTAGAAAATCTACTTCAACCATCTAAATCACGAAAGATCCAGCACAGCCTGTCACATTAGTAAAGTTTGACATTGCAAATCTAGTCATTCTTCTATCATAGCTTGTTTACCTAAAAGGAAACCTGACATCATCTCTGCATTTAAAATATTACTGCTTTTCTTTTGTAAGAATTGCTTTCTTCAACCTTCAGATGATTTTAGAGATGCAAAGTCTTTTACTCCAATCAGCAAAATTCATCAAACTTATCTGAAAGTCATCTTTAGAAAAATGGCTTGTTTTGAAATATTTAACGCGTAACAATTTTAGCATCTCATTCTTACTATCATTTTTGTAAAGTAACAATAAAGTCTACAAATATTTGAAGTGCACAAGTGTGAAGAAGGGTTTAAATTTCTAAAAGAATCTTAAAATTAGCAAAAATAGAATCCCATTGAAAAGAAAATCAGTGGCTAAATAATAGGAAAATAACTTGACGGCAAATGTTTTTAAATGCCTATGGAACAGTTCTCTAAAAAAAGCCAAAGAAACTATTATTTAATATTTAGAATTAGCCCAGCCAAAGCACTAAAAAAATCTTGCCTAACTAGAAGACTGTACTTACAAAACCTTAGAATGGTTTTGTTTGGAAGGGAATTTGAATATCATCTCGTTCCAGCTCCCTTGCCATGCGCAAAGACACCTTCCACGAGACCAGGTTAATCAAAGCCCCATCCAGCCTGGCTTCCAGGGATTTGGTTCAAGTGCACTATACTTCCTCTTTAACTGCCACCATTAGTTGCAATAACATAGTAATAACACACATTAAAGAAGATTCTTCTCTTCTAGAGCAGAGAGCTGAGTGCTTCATTTTTGCAGTAATCACACTAGACACCAAAAGATAAGGTGGGACTTTTTTTCCCATTCAGATAAAGAAAGAAGACTGAAATGTAGCTGTGTAAGGAGGTACGAGGTGAAAAGTGCATTGCAAACTGCTTCTTCACCACTTCCTCTGCAGGGCACTCCCAATCTCAGATTGCTATCCTGTGGCAATGCCTAGACTAGAAAGACAACCATTCACTAATGGTATTTCACATTCAAGAGCATAAAACCATCATGTTCTGGTCTAAGCTTACAAGAATTCATTGCCAACATAAATATTTCAGCACACAGATAAAACAGAATTAAATAAGCAGAAGTCTGACTTTTTCTTCATCTGATTAGCTATCTGATCACCTCTCCGACATGTTGCAAACATCTTTATCACTTAAATCTTTAAAGGCTAGTACAAAGATCAAACAAAAAGAAAACCCCTGTATTATCAAAATATTTACCTTCTACAAAACCAGATAATACTTTTAAACAGGATTTCTCATTTTGCCTAGGTTTTTGTGTGGAAAAAAAGAATCCTTTCTCCTAACTTTGTAGTAAAATGTTTTAAAAAACCACATTTAATCTTTGATAAGAACCCTGCTTCTGCAAAAATGAATCTTACCTTAAACAAACATTATCAAGAAACATTTTCCACACAGCTCATGTAATATACATAAAAGAAAAAAGATTTATTCTTATCCATTAAAAGGATATTAATTATTAGTTTGCATGTTTTCTAACTAAAAGTTATATTTAAATGTAGTAAGATTTAATAAGAAAATTATCAATTAAAAGACAACAAATAAAAATACATGAAGCTGTATACCCCTTGCTGAACAAATCAGGTGCATTTATAACTACACCACTTTTCACAGCATGCACCAGAGGGGATGGAATTCAATACTCACCTCAAAAGTCAGTTGATTTAAACACAAGAAAGATTTAGGCTCTTATCTTGCCTTCTGGACTACTATGGATGGTATGGGAATTAAACAGGCAACACTTCACAAAAATCTCCAACCAGTAAAAAGGGTTTAAACAAAAGGTGGTGCCTTTTACATTACTCACTACACAGACTCCTGGAAACCAAGTTCAAGATTCATCCTGCATCTGGCTTCCCAAACCTAAAGTTCCACATGCCATCCAATCCACGTGTTCCCATGCTTTTATTTTATTTATTTCCTAAAAGACCCTATTGGCCTCACTCATCACTGATCTACCAGTTCAGCTATTTTACAATTCATTCCTTTGCTAGTTCAAAGTATTTCCTAAAAAGTCTTCATATTTTCTGCTTGCACATAATTTGGCTACCAGAAAAGTAGCATGAAGAAGCAGAACAGAGGAGCATGGAAAAAGGCAAGGAGAGGAAAGGAAAGCTCTTTGGTTTTCATTTCATTTTCCCTGCAATTTCATGCAAGACCTTGTGCAAGACATTTACTCCTCTTTCTTAGTTTTGTAACCACACACAGGAGTGCTTATCTGCCTTCTATGACTGTTACTATATATAGTGGAAATTAATCAAATTCTTGAATGAGCTGCAGTACTAATTAGTATAGTACTGCTTCACATCAGGGAAACTACACCTGAATTTAAAAGTGGGCTTTTGAAATCTTGCCATAATTGTTTCCTCACTCAAATGTTTTGAGGTATCTGTGTCATGCCATGACAAGAAAAATAACCTTGTGAAATGTGGATTGCTGGGATATGTTGGTCTAAAACCAGACTCTGTATCATGCTGTATACTCTGATGAGACGACAGAACAGAGATAGGGCTGAAAACAGGCTGTTGTAAAATGGAATATCCATCTGATGCCAAATGGCAGATCTCATTAATCTACCAAAGGTCAGCATCTACCATGCTATAGAGTTCTTGCAAGGGTGAAAGGCCTCACTTCAAGCAGAACTGAAAAGTCACATCTCTGGTTCACCCTTTCTTTTTCTTTTAGCAGGGAAGTAGTACCATTTTTAGGTGGAACAGATCTCTTACACCTTAAGCAGATAAAGTTGTCTGATGCTAGTAATATTCTTGAGATCTCTGGGTCCCTCTCAGTTAAAAGGAGTTCAACACCAGTTTTCTCACTACACACATGGAGATGTCTCCTTTTGCAACACAACTGTTAAAGGAATACAGTGGGCAAAATACTTCAGTGAGAAAGCCACAGGAACTACCAACATACTGTACATTCAGGTTCTATAATACTTTTTTCTCCTTGTTCTATGCCATTTTGCTCATTGCTTGGCACTCCATTACTCTTCTGTTAACTCATATTATATTAGTTTCTACTACTTTTGTCCAGGTTATAAAACAAATTAATATAAAGCCATATCTAGTAACACTAACAAATCCTTGAAAAAGTTTGCTGAATGTTAGTGACACCTTACTCTGCAAAATTTGAACTGCTACATGGCCGTGATATAACCAAATGAATTATGTATTTTCTAACAGCATAATGCAGAGCTTTGCATGGCCTTATCTACATGCTCTGTTTCTTTACCAGCCGATAATTCCGAAGTAGGAGGAAAGAAGGTATTACTTTGATGTGTAAGTACTCATCAAACACTTTGGTATTGCTGATATTTGGCAGTTTTAGATTTTTCAATATTTAAATTCAGGTTTTCTATATAAAAGCATTTGTGACCGAAAAACACACACAAGTTTATTAAATAAAATTTGTTCTTTTGCACAGATATATGCTAAGCTCATTAATGACATGAATACCCAGTGGCCAACATACTATTCTAGCAGATTTTCGTGCATTTCTACAACAACTACCATGTTTAAAAACATCAAAACACTTTTGATAAATATAAGCAATTCACACTCTGAGCATTTTACAATACAGAGCAGAAATATTCATTCCCCTTGCTGCACAGTTACATGTTTCTAATTTTCTGTCTTTCTTGGTCCAAAGCTAGCTTTTTTCCAGCACTACTGTTATTTCATACTTACACAGCATTTTCTGTTTTTCAAAGCACAGTGCAATCCCTCATTCTGAAAGCATTTCTAAGCAGTTTCCTGTGTCAGATATCCTGTCCTATTCTCTGAGTGCCATTTTCATAACTCCCTAAGGGCAGTTTGTGAATGTAACTAGGACAGAATGCATTTCCAGGAAATGGAAAATACTGACCTCTATTTCTCCACTGTACTGAGAAGATTGTGATATTAGCATACTATCCCCAAGGCATGCATAATGTGGCACAGAATTTGCCAGCAAGACCTATCTGTCAATTTATAATGAACAAAATCTAGGCTTTGGTGCATGACAATTAGAAAAAAACATGCAAGTATGAGACATTCTGCTTTTTTTCTATCAGTTGAAATTATAAATCTCTATTCATTAAGTTTAAATTACGTTAGAGCATAGTCTTTGTGTTTGTGGTGTTGTAAAAGCACATGTACATTCATTCATTTAATGCTACGTTATACCAAACAGAGGGAAAGGAAGGGAAGGAAAGAAAAATCTCCATTTTTGTCTGAAACTGAGTATTTCTGAAATCTGTATAAATTCTGAAAACACTGTTTGATTCCTGTTAGAGCCTGTGTGAGAGTTTGCACCAGAAAGAGATCACAGCTAAACTTACATACAAGCAGGCATTGCTTCGAGGTGAGACTTTCTAAAATCTTCCTACCATTGCTCTAATAGTAAAAGCAAAATAATCAACAATTGGAAGGCTAATATTCCCTGTTACCATCAATTTTAAACAATTATGTCACTGATACACAAGTTAGGTGATGGCTTTTAATTGTCTTTGGAGCTGATCACACACAGTGGGGTAGCAGTGCTGAAGAAATGATGGAGAAGTTCAGGAAAACATCAATTCAGACTTAACAAATAAAGCGTTTTAATCTTACCCTACACTTCTTGTCTCAAGTGTTTGATTCTGTAATTTGAGTATGTTAGCATTAAGTAATTAGATACATCAAACACTGATGTTACTCTCTTTAAAGTGTTTTTAAAAACTACAGCTAATAGTTTGAAATCAAGTGGGAAAGAAAATTAATATCCCCTCCAGACAACGTTTCAAGACTCCATCATGAATGACTGTTCCAGCTTTCTTGAAATGTCCACACACCTTGCTGTCTATCCACAGTAATTTAACTATCCTTGAATGTTTTCAAGAGTCCCTATCACAACCTTCTTTCATCTCAAGTTGCTTCTTATTTACCAATGTCTATTTCATGTGGCTATTACACCAAGTCAATTTTTTTAGCATTCACAGGTTATGACAAGCTCTTATGCTACGTGTCCATCTTTCCTAAACAGACTTTCCTGTGATGACACACACACAGCCCGTAGAAGTGAGTGTCATGAGTGATTTGCCAGCTAAAGCCAGACAGTCCTTTCCCCTTCAGATACTATTTCAAGATGGGATCTCAGCAATATAAAACATTTTTCTTACCTTTCCATGTTGTCCTGCTCTTTCATAGCAGATTACTGCATCTTCCCACATTTCCAGCTCCTCAAATATTTGTAAGGCAGAGCTGGTGCATCCCAGCTCAAAGAGTAAGTTTGCAAGCTGACGCTGGAAAGATAAGAAATTCCAGGTAACTGAGAGCAGGTAAGCAAATAATGCTTACATTTAAAAAAGATGTTTTAAAAAGAAAGAGGCACTTCTGACATCAACAAGAAGCAGACAGATAATACAGAATTATTCTCCTGGAACTTCAGGTTGGAACCTCAATCAATGTATACACCTCAAAAAAGCCCCACCACCTGAATAACAATTGTTGTGCTTTGAACAATTTAACAATATAATACAAAATTAGAAATGGACAAAGCAAGAATGAATTGAAAGAGATGAACTTCCAGCCCTTAAATGAGGCCCACAGGGCTGATGTTGGGAATGCCAAGTGGGAAACACAAGTCGAAAAAGGGAATTAAAGCCCTTTCTAGCAATTCTTTGTCACAGTAATCTGTACCTGTGGAGAAACAAAGATGAAGAGAAAGGCTCTGATACAACTCGGTTGAGTACCTGTGAGAATTCACTGTCCCAAACTGCCACTGCTAAAGGGTGTGAGTTTTTACCCAAATCAATATTGGATTTGAGTTTAGGTTCAACTCCCTAGCTGAGTTTTCCTCACAGTTCAGTCAGTCTCTTTGTTATTTCAAATTCAGCCATTATTTCAGTGTACTAATGAAAATAAATGAGTAATGTTTTCAATGTAAAAACAAACACAGCATATTTTCATTATTTAGAAAAGTTGTCTCTGGTCTTTATTTTTTAAGAGAAGATTAAAATTGCAAATAGGTTTTAACCTTTGAAGAAAGGGTAACTTATTTACTATGTGTGACAGATAGTTAGGTTTGCAAAAATAAATGGGAGCATTCTGTGTAAGGACAGCTACTTATGCTAGAAGAGCCCGTACACTTAACCTCTGCAGTGGACTTGGTGATCTTGGAATGGACTCCCTGAAATTCTCCACAGATGTCATGAACCTATCTGTATTGGTTTGGGTTCAGTATCTGTTACAAATCCAAGGAGTTACTAGAGGGGAACAGACTAGCAGTAAAAAAATATTAACATCAGGCTACAACTCTTTGATATAAATATGGAACAAACTCTGAAAACCTCTTTGTTAACTTGATATTAGTCACTTGGGAAAAAAACATTTGCCATTGTCTAAAAGTAAATTTCATTAGTGTTTAATTAAATTTGCTCAGTTATATTTGGTAACATTTATATATGCAATGTGTCTTCATTATTGTGACTACAAAATTGCAGTCATCTTTCATTATAAATCCCTATTTTAGCATTTCTATCTTTGGCTTACAAAACTGGCTTGGATTGAAAATGCCACTCTGACAACTGGAAATGAAAACCACATTTGATAGCTTGCAATTTAGCCTGTTAAAAGGTTATGTACAAAAACTTGAGAATGCTTGAGAAGATATGATTGGTTAACACAACATGCATTGAGATTAGAAATCAAAAAGGAATGAAACACCATTAAAAGCAAACCAACATGAATACATTTGGAGGTATGCAATATAAATAACTTTCTCGAATTTTTAAATACAGCATCATCAGAGAAGATTTTAATGTGTAGATTTCTGTTCTAAAAAGTCAAGATAAACAGTATAGTTATGGGTATAAAAAATCCTGTCAGTACTAGTAGAAGAGGGGACTGTCTCAAAAGAAAATCTTTCTCAGCTCAAGGAGTTCTTCAGTGTATTACTGACTCCCAAATTGGCTGATTTCACCATGATCCACTTCCCAAAGTGAACTTTAAAAGACAAGAAAGATGCAAGCAACAGTAGCATAAATAAACCAGTAAAAAAGAGTAAGGCAGTGGCAAGTTTATTTTAATAGGAGATATGTTTGAAGCTTGAAAGTTTTAGTCTATCTACTTTGTACTGGAGGAGAAAGGAAAGAAGAATTGCACTAACAAGCAATTAATCCTGGCATGACAGAACAAGACATTGGAAAGCAAAGCACTGTAGAACTTGACTTCTCTCCAGAAAAACCTGGTGTATGTTAGGTTATGTCTTTATTTCTACAGTGTTTCAACTCAAGGCCACATCACACTCACTTGACTTTGGAGTAGTGCAGCATCAAAAATAACCACCACAGACTTTTAAGTAAAAATTGAAATGGGATTGTTTCACACCTGTATGGCCCAATGCGGAGGCACCTGACAACAGTAGAAAATCTTCATGCGTTCAGATACTGATGTATTTGCATTTTCAAACTGGTCTGCGAGTGCCTGTAAACACAAAGTACATCCTGATTTAGTATTTACTTAGACTTAATCTACCTAAACCCTCCATAAATTCAAAGCATTCAGAATTTTAGGCATTTTTTTACATAATGGAGAAATTATAAGCAATTATAATCAATACCAGGAATAAGAATCAAATCTACAATCCCAAACAAACACTTGCAGAGTCAAATTGCATCAACTATTAAAGTGACTCTGCCTAAGCATTTCAGCCCTTTAGCTACTTTTCTCCTAAGACAGAATTGATGTGCTTTAGGCATGACATTTCTTATTAAAAAGAGAAAGACAAACATATTATAGTGGACCATGGTTTTGGAAACAGTTCTAATACAGAATAATTTATTGTAACTTCACATAAAATTCAATTCAGGCTATTTTTTTCCTTTGGTGGAGCTTTGGATTGTTGAAATGTTTTCTTCTGAAGCCCTTTGAAAGAGAATGGTAACATTCACAGAGAAAAACTGCACCACTAATTTTTTCTCTGAAAATCCACTGTGAAGTTATTTAAATTAAAATTCAATAGCAAGAAAAACACAATATTAAAGAAGGCTATAGCCAGAAAGGTGGTTAGAAATTTTAAGATAAGGGACAAACTCTCGTTAAATGCCAATCACCATTAACTAGCAAATTTAATGCCAGAGTATAAATAAGGGAATATTAAATTACTTGTTTTCACATGATTCACCTATCGAACTCTCAATTATAATTCAAAGATTTTCACAAGGTGCTACACGGGTCTGAATTTTCTCAGCTTTCTGAAAATGAATGCAAAGATTCCCAAGCAAAAGGAAAAAACGGACAGGATCACTTCTTTCTCTCTCTTTCTAAACCCATCTGTTGGCCACACAATCTATATTAATAATGCAACTGACAGCTGCATAAAATCAATTCTGCGATTCAAACTGCTAAGCATCTTGTAACTGCTATTCATGTTAATGGGATTTACTAAGTGGCTTCATTCTTTTAATAAGAAAAGAAATCACAACAGGCAGCTATAATTTAGGCTCTAAGTCAATGCTTAACCTCCTAATTTTAAATACTAATGCTTCACATATTTCATCTTACTCACATTCTTTTTCATAAAATTATCTCCAGAGGCCTGTTCCTACAGATTATCCAGAAACCTATGCTAAGGAAATGGTTGAGGTGTATTTGTAGAAAGGAAAATGACAGACTAATAAAATTGCATTCCTTTACCACAGCTTCAGGCAATCCAAAAGAGTCAGATTAAAATAAAACTTTTAAAGTAATATTACTTAATTTTAGAATTTACTTGAATACAAACTATATAACAAATTATATTTTGCTGTTTAAGTTCCACTGAAATGTTCTAACACAACGCAGAAGCATATTTTTCTATATTTTGTTGTAACAAAAATTAAACCAAAAAATTGTCCAATTCCTTGGACAATTTTATGAGACCAGACAAAGCAGTAAAATACAGTTGAAAAAATCAAAAATAATAATTGCTCTAAGCCTTAGCAAAGCAGGAAAATCCCAAATATGTCCTGAAAAGAATTTTTTTTGAGAACAGAAGATGAAAGGGAAGAAATGTTTTAAGTGAATCAAAATAATTTTTTTCCTTTTTTTTTTTTAGCTTTTTGCCTCCCCCTTTTTTAATTTCTATTGTTTGAAGAGAAAAACTGAAACACAAAGAAAAATATCTTTTCAGAAGAACATATTTCATTTTAAAGTGTGTGGCCATATTTTTTCTACACTTCACAAACAGAAAAGCCTAACGTAAGTGACATGTCAGAGAATAATATGACTGCTAATAAGTAGAATTCTCCCCCTTCCCAAAACCAGTGCTGTACCCTGTTCAGAGTTCTAACAAAAACTGAAAATGTAGGCAGAACATATGACTATTACACATTCCTTAAGAAGAGTAAATAGCAATGAACTCGGAAATCCTAAAAACCCATGGTTAATGCACTCTTTAATACGTTGAAAAAATAAGGTCTGATAGTTCTGCCTACTATTGAAGTACAGAAAACAAGTTACTCAAACTTTGAATTCTATGTTTCTGAATAATACTTGAAGAAATAAAATCTGGGTTGAATAATGGCAAGAAAATGAGAAACCTAACATTATTGCACAGCTAATATCTAATCACAGAACAATAGATCAATAATACCAGTGAGCACTGTCAAGTAAGCATTCTTTTTCATGAATAACTTTCAACATAAATATGCTGTAATAAAAAAAACTTATGTAAATACAGAATACTTGCAACACAGTCAGATGCAAGATTTTGTGCATTAGTTTAACTTGAGACTCAAATTCCTGCCTTGGAAGTTGTTAAATAGAAATAGAGCAGAAACCAATTAAAATTTGCAACTCTAAATTATATGAGTTCTTCCACAGGCAACATTTCAAAAAGTTAACAGGTTACTCTCCCACCACATAATATGCCCTTTTCCCAAGGCTAGAGATGTCATAGCAATGAGCTCTGAAGTCAAAAACCCAGTCCAGAGACACATTAATCCAGTCTGGAAACAACAAAACCAGATAGTTTGGATGGAATTTTATATCATGAGCAAAGACTACACTATTGCCAAATGAAAGCACAAAAAGACACTTCCAGAAAATACAATTTGTTCTCCCCACCTCTCTCTCCAATCTCTGCTCTGAGATTAGGCCTGTTTGGGATAAGCATCCCATGTTAATTTGAAATTATGACAGTAGAGCTTTTATTACTTTATTTATCAACCTCAGACTAATCACTTTTCTAATCAATCTCAGCTGGTAATTATCCATGAGTTGAGTACATGAAGCTCGTAAAGGACCGTTCCCACCTTGGACATCATTTTTCTATGTTCACTCCCATTGTATATTCTTGCTTTGCTTCTATGTTCAACATATGTGTAACATCTCTAAGTTCCTCATGATAAAACATCAGCTTTGATCTTTGAGCCTGACCAAATTTCAATCTCTTCATCCACTCCATATGTTTTACCATCCTTCTCTTCAATGGCTGAACCAGAGCGTTTTTTTTCATTTTTAGCCAGACTTTATCTTTGTACTTTATGTCTGGAAATATTACTACACCCTTACAGTTTTTGAGTTGTCATTTTTCCACAAAATTATGCTGTTTGATTTCTCAACCTATTTATAGTATAGCTTTCAAATTTGTTATTCCTCCAACTGGTCTGAACTCCCTTCCTCAAAGATTTGTTCCTTTTGTTAAAATATAATCTTCAGATAGCTTTCTGCATCTAAGGTAAATAAATGGCAAACCTTCACATGCCTCTTTCTAGTCTCAACCTCTTTATTCCAGATGAAATAATTCACTTGCTTTAAAAAACGGCCAGTTACTATGTAATACTAACTACATGGAAACATTTTTTCCTATCCATTTCACCTGAAGGATCTCCTGATCCAAGCTTATTTAGGGGAAAAAAATCCCCCAAAACAAAAAAAAAATTCCTTTCTTTTGAAAACAGCACAATATTCATTACTTGTCAAAAACTGACTGGAAACAGCGTAACACCTTGCTTGTGCAGCAACTACTTAATTCCATCTGGATTTCCCACATCAAAAACACTGAAGATACAACTATTCATATCCAAATTTAACATCGCTGGCCCCAATAAAACATCTCCATTTTATCCATGCAATTTCATCTCACTTTTTCCCAGGTTTTCCTATCAGTAACACACAGTGTGACTCCACCACTTTTCCCTTTACCCATCTTTTCCAACAAGAGCATTTCCAGTTTTAGCGCTCCAGTCACAATTGTTCCACCAGATTTCTTTCATCTGTGCAACAGCTTGTTTCACAGACAGCGTTAATCATCAGAGCTTGTTTATTTTGTTTTCCTGTCTTGTCCCACTGCTAACCAGTCATCCAGCAGTTTTCCACCAACGACATCCCATTTAAAAACATCAGTCTTTACTATGTCAGTACCTAACTATTTGCTATGCACTTATCAGTACCACTATCTCTACCCTTCTTATATTCCCTCAATACCCTTTGCTTCATCCTGGTACACTTGATATTCCTCTTAGTTATGATTTTATAGGCAGGAAGATTAGATAAGTTTTTTCTAGACTTGTGCTTCTCGGTCTAGAGATCTTGTCAGACTGCCAGAACCAATCCCTACTTATTATCTCTGGGACTCCAGTGGTGATGGTCCACCCATCAGTCCTCTCTACATGAATGCTCACACCAGCCATAAACCACAATGTTTGCTGTCACCTACTCCAGCTGACATGGTGACTGTGGCACTATCTTGCCCTGTTTTTACCCTTCTCTAAGATGGCCCACTTCTCACATGTTTTTACCATATTTGACAAGGATTTAACTTGATTGGGTGAATGGAAAAGCACCCTTCAGTCTTTTCTAACACAGAAACTCCAGACGCACTTTTCATTATACTCTTGTAATTCTAGGGTTCTTTTTCTTCGGTTTCTCTCAAGCCTGAAGATTCCTTCTGAAACGCCTACAAATCACCCTGACCTCTCCACGCTCTGCCTAGACAACCATTTCCATTTTCCTTGTGCTTCTTCCATGTCTGCACATTACCTCTGTATGATTTATAAGCAGCAAGTTGATGTCACAACTCTACTGCTCTTGTATTCTAGCCGTTCCCTTAGCTACTTAGACAATCTATATACCTGTTAAGGTACCGAAGTATGGACAGCAGCTGTGGGACTGCCTGGTGGGTCTTGGCTTACGAATCAGGCACCGAAGTGCCTGATGGCACAACGACACAGCTGGAATTGTTCAGCTACTTGGAAGAAAGGTGTCTGGAGACAAAGGGGGCAAGAGATAAAAATACAAAAATCTGTAGGGAAAACAATCCTGGTACCTCATCTCATCAGTACTACAGTTTCTAAGAACTCAGCAGGTGTATAGCTCAAACAGAACAGAGCTCCCCTACATTATTTACTCAAAAACAAAGTAGAGGAAAGCTTTGTAGAAATAACAGCAACTACATATGTAACTCTGGTTGTGGAATTACATAGTTCTTATTTTATTCATAAGCTTACTTCAAAAATTATTAATGAATAGGAAAATTTATAAGCAAAAAGCTCCTTTGATTTCCTACCACAGAAGCTGATCTCACAGTTTCTACTCCTTAGCATTTATTAAACAAAAAGTGGGCGCTTTTTAAAGTTTCTGGAATGTTACCTTTTTGTGGACTGTGTAATACACATAGACTACCGTAAAACTTTTGGAGATTCATTGATAAATTAATTCAAACTTTCACACAATTTAAGGCTTAATTCTAAATGCTGTAAGATATTTATTTATGGAGGCAGTGATACTAAAGATACTTGTTTAACAGAAAACCTACATAATTCTTGAAGCTTCAAAACATTGATTTGCTTTGTCATTTTTTAACTTGTCCTCTGCTAAATTATATTTTCTAACGATAAAGCCTGAAAAATGCTGCACAAGAAAGAACTATAATCCAAGGTAATTCGGGATGTATTACAACAGTAACTGTCACAGCCTTGTTCCACAATAGTATATGCAATACTACTTAAATACGGAAATTTACTAATAAGAGCTGCACTCTCCCTGAAGAACACATATACAATCAGTGTATAAAATTCAGAAACTGTTTACATATTAGAAAATAGGTGACAAATAGAGATAATTAAATATGCAAAATAATTAGAATTTTTGAGTTTTTCTTTCCTCTGAATTTGGAATTAGGCATTCCAAGCTTTTCTAATACTATAACTTACTCTAACCTTTAAATCCACATAACTCTGTGGATATGTAATTAGATCTTGAGTTACACTCCTTTGATAATCTTTAAAAAAACATTAAACCTCACATTTACACTTCAAACAACTCACTTATTTCAACAGCTCTTTGTCAACCCAAGAGTTCCTGCAACCAACACCACCAGGACAAATTGAGACATATGGAGACTTCTAAAATCCAATGGTCAAAACACTTAAACTACCAGTGAAGCAATGCCAGAAACGATGAAACTATAAAAAGTTTTCATACAACAATGCAGTGAAGTTTTGCATAATGGGAGAGCGTAATTTCTGTCTAGTCCAAACTTCACGACAGAGATTATGACCAAATAGAGATTACTTTATTGATCGCCAATTTTACCACTAGAGAAACAGATATAAAACAAATTCATTGTGTCATAGTACATTCAACCATTATTCAAAACAGCATTTTCACATTTCAGACAGAACTTTGTTGCTTGGAAACTAAAATGGCTTAAAGGAAATAATGAGCTGTCCTTTTAAAAGCTCACAGAATATATTTTTCTGTTAAACAACAGAGTGATCTCTGAATAGTTAAGAACTAAGGCATCAAAACACACAGAAAAAACTGTTAAGCAAGGATGTATTTCAACATCAGGAAGAAAGCTCCCACTCATTTATCTAATTTTCAAAGGGGAATTATGACATTAAATACTTGAGGAAAATGATTACAGTGATCACTATTATAAACTGTGATTTGTAATTCGTGGAAACTCAAAAAGACCATTTCTTACACTGTGCAAAGATGCCAATCTGAAGACCACTACTTACTGGAGATTTTACATTATTCACATTCTCTGGAGGATAAAAATGTTCTATGAGAACTCTGCAGAAGTTCAATGCCTAAAAGGACAAAAATATTGCTTCTTTTTCACACCTCATTAAAATACAAGTCTTGGTTTCATTAAAATCTTGTAGCCTTGAAGGCTTGTATTTTTGCTCAGTCTATCTCCCAATCACATTATTACTTGCTAGGATTGATCTCAAAAGGTGTGTACATTTAAACCAACTAGAGGACTATGTATCACATCGCTCTCTAGGAATTAACAATGGGTTTAAAATTTGTTAAAGTTATTTTTACCCTGTTGTACAGCACTGACTGCCTACTTCAATGAAAGGCTACATGGTATCTGGAACACAGAAACTGCAAAGATGTCAGGATGGTTCACAGAGAGAAACTACTAACAAGGTAATGCAACTTGAAACAAAATTAAGTGAAGCATTCCAGAAGAAAACTTCAGGATGCAAATTTTCAAACCTAAGTCTGGTTGCACTGAAAGCAATGTTTTAACTGCTTTGCTCAATGCTTTGGTAAAAACTTCTTGATCATATGTAATGATGACACTAAAAGAAAACACAGTGTTCAGTGACCCAGGTTATTCCTGGGTCCACAAATGGAAAATGGTCCCAGTTTCTAGCAGCTTTTCAGACCAAAAAACGCTGATCTCCTTTAACTGAAATAAAACCAAAAATTTTCTATGCATATTCTCTCAGATTAGCGTAATCCCTTTTTAAACAGCAGACTAATTTCCTAACTAATACTTCGCTCATTTTTCCCTTCCACCATAGACTAAACGGAGAAATCTCTTTAATCTGTAAAATCAAGAGGTCTTCTGGTACTGAATTCAGCATTATCCACCCCACAGTAATGTTCTAGTAGCTTATTTTGATGGATTCTTCAGCTAAGATGTTCCAGCTCTCAAGGGCATAAGTACCAATAGTATTGAATATGCATAAGGAACATGGATTCTCCTCTACTATCTCCTTTTCCCTCCTCCCGATGAAACAGTTAAAGAAACTCCTTGGCATCAAAAATTCCTCACTAACTACTTAAAAGTTTAAAGTTTTGAGGCTGAGACGACTGCCAGTAGAGGTTTTTTCAGGACAGACTTCTCTGTGGCATCTGCACACAGGGTTGATTTCATTGTCAGCACTTGACACCAACCTGAGAACAATTTTCCTCCAAGACAGATTACAACTAGAGAATTTCCTAACATGGCTCAAGTTTGATGCATTAAAGGCTGTTAATCCCTTTAAAAGCATAAGCAAATAAACTTTTTTTTCTTTTAAGCAAGGGTTGTGCCAATTTTGTGGCAAAGGAAGAACTTGCTTGCAGCCTTTAATAAAGATCTGGCTGTTCTAAAACCGAAACCTCTGTTTTGGTACAATCTTTCTTCCCCACCCCCATCAGGCATTAAAATAAATTGTTATAGAGAGTAAGTTACATCAAACATTTGTGTTTTGTAATATATAACAGTTATATTCTTTGAGAGATGCAGCTCTTCCTCAGAAAAGCCAAGAAGGGGGATAGTCAAGTTAAACCCTTTAATTTAATAACTTTTGTATGCTGTATATAATTTTTAGTTTGGGTATAATCATAAACTTACAGAACTATGACCCATTTGATCTATCCTGTATTCCAACTGGAACACCCTGCTCACAAAGAATAATCTATCAGAAATAACTTGAACTTTTTCTATTGCTTGTAGACTTGCGTTTACCTACCTTGTAGCAGATATTTGCATTTTGCTTGGAGTAAATTGTGCAATAATGTATATATACACAAGCAATTATAAAAAAGTCAGTGTCTGTAAACAGCAAAAAAACCCCGCTCAAGCTTTAACATAAAACATAAGTAATCATACTAGAAATAAATATTCAAAATAAACATTTATATACAGCCAAAAAAATTTAGAACTTAGGAATTAAACAGTCATTTCTGAAAAACATAAACAACAAATATTTAAAGAATTTCAGAGGAAAAGTTCTGAAGATTTTGTTACTAATTGCAAGCATGCAAACATTTTCAGCTTCCACCTACCTAGGGTAGAGACTGGATGGTATTATCTTACAGAAATAGAAATATCAAAGAAAAGAACAAAGCACAAAATGAAATGCAGTGTATTCACGTAACTGTTTTGGTGCAGTAGCACCATGCATAATTCTTTCATGTTACCAAGATACATGGAAAGAGGAACAAAAAAAAAAGTCTAGTCTTATCTAGATACCCATAACCTGAAATCATAGAAATTCTGCTGCTTTAATTACCAGAAACTCTTTTTTTCAGTAATAGAAATTGTCAATTGATCATGGGTTTTTTCCACCTGCAAAGTGCTCTTTTGCTGCTATCTGTTTTTCAACTATTTTCATTAATTTGAAAATTTCAAGAACATCTTTACTTATTTGGTGAAGGGGACAGGAGTATAAAGGGAAAAGACAGACAAGTTCAGTCTCCTTTTGTCCTGAATCGAGCCAGAATGTCTCAGATAACATCTTGGGACACTCATTGTTTTCCCTTCTTATAAGAATAAAAGAAGTGTTTCCTAAGAATAGCTTCCCTACACAGTGAAACCTTGACTGATACCCAGTAATTTCTGTTGAAAAATTACTTGGCAGGAATGAAACATTCTTCCAGTAGCTGAGCCTGACCCAGCAACCATACAGTGTATGATGGTAAGTACATTAGAAATATGACACACGGGCAAAGTGTTTAAACTTTAGCTATCCCAAAGAAAGGCAGTCACATATAAAGAAATCTGTTTTCAATATATGTATTTTCTTGAAAGACATCCAATCCAATTCTTCACATGTTCCTGGAAAGCTTTCTATACATCAGGGAAAAACAAACAAACCCCCAATCATTCTCTGTTAATGACTGATCTACTCACCAAAGATGAAAAATAAACATCTTCAGTAACAACTGGTTTGAAATCAGTTCAATTTCCAGTGAAAATGAAAACACTCTAAATGCATTAAATGTTCCTTGCCTGATTGTATGACCTATTCAGATAGAAGTGTATCAAACTCCCCTGAAGACTCAGTTCTTTATTTAAAAAGGAGGAATCCACAAAAACACAGTTCTTTCCACAACTATATAGCCTGTTTAGCACACAACCAATCAAAAAACCAGACCAAACCAAAAATTTGCAGTCACCTGGACAAAGTTTTATGGTCTGTGTTGGCTGCTCACACCAAACTGGTTGATGGACAGAGATCGGACAACAAAGAATCTTGTGCTGCTTCACAGAAGAGCAGCTGGACTCACCATACTAAAAACTTTGCCCAGCAAAACCATGGACTGTAGAAACAAAGGAACAGCCAGTATAACATGTACATCCTTTAATTTATTAACAGCCTTCAATTACTTAACTGAGGACAATCAGCTGCAAGTTCTAATGGTACCACTCTTGCACTGGAGGCAATTTTCTTGCAGATCTGCAGGACCGGGTAGCACGCTGCTGCCAAAGGAACAGATGCACTTTGTTTTCATCTACCCCTGTTTTACTTCAAATACTCTAACCTGAGCCAGAAAGAGAGTACTGGATGACAAATTAACTCTTCTACCAGCAGCTACCACCACCTAATTGCTGCTACCATTTTTTTCCAGGGCAAAGAAGAACACGAGCCCACGAGTCTGCTGGGCCTCTGGCCATTCATTCAACCCTCAGCCTGCACCCATAATGGAGAGCCAGAGGGAAGGAGGCAGATTTCAGACCAGAGAAAATGGCAAAGTGCACCTTGGGAGCTCCTGAAATAGTTAAATAGTCCTGAATATAGTGTGATTATAGATCACAATATAATTCGGCATTTTTGACCTTTTAAGTGTCTGAACCTGTAACATTATTAATGATCTCGGCTTGCGTGCATTTTACACAGGGGAAAACAGAAAAAAGCAGAAGTGCTCTGTGGTAGAATCATTTAGTACATGTTTCTATTTCTAGGCAACTTCAATGTTTTCACAGATCTGTATCTGGAAAAATGGGCAGGTATAGCATGGCAATGTGCATAACAGCTACAAACAATAATATTTATGCCATTTTAAAATCTACTTCAGGCATGGAAGGTCATATTGCATACAAAAATATCCCCACATCTGTCAAAACCTCTAAATCTTACCAGAAAACCACAGTGCTATCATTTACAATATTCAGACACACAGCAACACTGTGAAGAAACTGGGTAACTGCAAAAGCAAATGGAAGTACAGAAAAGAATCATTATCATATCATACTCAGAGGGTGGCTGGACACCATACCGGGCCCCCCAGGGAAGTGGTCTCAGCACCAAGTCTGGCAGAGTTCAAGAAGTGTTTGGCCAATGCTCTCGGGCACATGGTGTGGTTCTTGGGGATGACCCTGTGCAGGACTAGGAGTTGGACTCGATGGTCCTTGTGCATCTCTTCCAACTCAGCATATTCCGTGATTCTGTGATTAAAAAACTCTCCATGCACCAGTCCAAGTGATTATTTGAATCAATGGTCCTTAAAGCAGTTTGGAAAGTTCAGAAGACAAATATGTTCCCCAATTCATAACTAAAACTGTAACAGGAACTAAATGAGCTGAAATAGGCCAGAAAAATCAGTTCTCTGGTTAGAAGGTGTATCTAGCAAACACTATGGCTAAGTTGGTCTCTAGTGTAATAGCTCCCAATCAACTGATTCTTTACATACTAGATTCTTAAATTTAGTTTTTTTATCTCCAAACATTTAGAAACCACAGCAGTCACCGTATTAAACAGGTTTTTTTAACAACCCAACGCTCCCTGTAACTTACTGGAAAGTGAAGCCCTTGGCATGATGGAAATTCTTTCAGTAGAAACATCTGTCAGAAAAAACAGTCCTCACTCTCCACTACAGCATCAGAGTTACAAACTAATTTAAAAGCATCAACATTTTCATTTCACATGAAATTAGTTCTTATTTTTGTAAATGATACAATCATTTAAAACCAGAAAAATAACATTTTCCCTTGTTAATTACACAATAGCCCGTTCTTTTCTATTTTATCTTTTCCTCAAGAATTATTTTCCTTCAGTATTTCTGTACTTATCTCGCAGGGATTTGTCACCAGTTTAATGGCCTTTTTTACAAATCCCTTCAGCCCAGTTTCTGTGAATTCATATTCTCTAGGTCAAAGATTATTAATCTCTACATCTTATACTTCATAGCTCTGCTGCAGAAACTGATCTGCCGAAATCTTACTCTCAATAGTGTACAATTTCTAAAGAATTCTCCTTGATTATCCTTGGTGTTGACCTGAATAATAAAAGTAAAATGTTTGCAATGTACTATGCTGAAACTCTACCCCTATTTGGCTCTGCAAACACTTTCTTGCCCCTAAACACCTGAGAGCAATTTTTTCCAGTTTTTATCAGATTTCCTACTGAAAATCTCCCTTGACAATAAACGCACTGGCTTCCCTTAAAATCACAGCTTGTATGCTGACCTGAGGAAGTAAAATATTTCTTTTGTATCAGGAGAAAAAAAAAGCCCTACTGACAAACCATTCATTCTTTCTTTACTGAATGAATATACATGGGTAAGACCAAGGACCACTAAGTATTGGTACTTACTAAGTTGGCTTTGACTTATTACCTATTCTGACTTTTGCAAGTATTAGAGAATCAGTATTTCCATATTCATTCACTTTTAATATTTTTAAAACTAAAAGCAGTCACCAGCCTCATTTCCTGCAATGGCTAAAGCAGCACTAAAATACCTTCTAATGAGAGAATTTTTCAGAACAATGCTGGATCCCTTTCAAAATATTAAAAAAACACACAGACACAAACACTTCTATCAATAACATTTGTCCCACTGTTATTGTATTATTTCCCACCAACTGTTTTTGTACATTTTAGCTTCATTTCATAAAATATGAAAGTGCTATCTACTACATGCATGACTCTGAATTAAAGACTGAATTAATCCTCTGTTTTACAGTACAGTTCACCATGGTCCTGGAACTTCTGGAACTATAATAACCAATGCACTCAGTGCCTTTTCATCATATTCAAAAACTCATGCATTTGGCAGGCTTTGCATGGCAAGATTCTGCAGATAGAACTGAGAGAGGACAAAGAGAACTGCCTTGTTTTATTTAAAAGATTTCTGTAATAAGCTGATTACCATTACTGAATTGGAACTGCAAAACTGTCACAATGAGGGCATTTTATACTTTTGCTGCACATATCTTTATTGTTCTGGAAAATGATTAAAAACTGAAAAGAATGCAAAATCTACTCTCTTAATTTGGTTTTCAAAAAGCCATTTCATGCAGTAGCTTCCAAATTTTTAATAGACTACTACCCTTATCAAACAAAATATGCATACAGATTTGTGTCATTGAAGGAGAAGAATGATTGAGCCAGAGAGAACTATTATAAATTTGTGCATTTTGAATTAATAAACTTCAATACTATTTTGGTCAGCAAATAATTTTGGTGCATTTTCTGTTTTTCATTTATCTGGGTTTTGTTTGTTTGTTTTTTAATTTGCATCTTCTCTCCTCTTCCTTTAAAAGATGAATTTTCATCAGCAATGAGAATCAGACTGCCCTTCAATTATACACAACCTTATTTATTTTTTTATCCAGAAGGATCCAATGTAAACATGTTTAAGACAACTGTATCTTTAACACAGAATTCCTGTTTGGTTTTTTTTTTAATTTAAATGTTAGAGTATGATGAATGGCATCTCTCATGTCCTAAATAAAGAAGTTAACATGCCACTGTTTTAAGACTTTTTCAGATAGAAATGGAAATATGACTAGCAAATAAAGCAAATGTACATTATGATCCAAATTAAACAAAATTACAGGCTTTGTAACCAAAAGACAACTATCAAAATGAGTTTTGCATTTACAATTTTCTCCTTTCTTATAGATACCTTAGAAATGCACAGGTTCTAATTACACATTAAAATTAACATATCTTAGGGTTTTAGCCCTAATTTTATAGGGCAAACACAAAAAACATGCCTTTTTGTCCTATCATCTCCCAAGGAGTTTCTCAATTCTTAAGCTATGAAAGAAACACTTTGCACCTGTCTGGCAGCTCCTGAAGGCTAGTTTGCCCTTTCAACATACTCTCAATTCCACATACTTTGACAGTGATTTTTACCAGATCATGCATTCTATTGCCCTTCAATCTCAGCATGAAAACATGTCCTGCTGTATTAGTTGAGATTACTGATTATAAGTGTAATTTAAAACATTTTGTAATGAACTATCTAATATATTAATTGAATATATCAGTTTTTCCTACTCTAGTTATGTCATAACTGTGTAATCACTTGGACTTTTAAACTGCTGTTCTACAGGTAGTGACTACCTCATAAACAGAGATATTGAATGCATAAAGATATTAACATTTTAAGCATTCAATATTTAACAATTCAGCTAAATTACCAATTTCAAATAATTATCCTACACTTCCTACTCTATAAGAAAAAATTAATTTATCACTTATTGTTAATCTTCTTTCAAAAAGTGAGGATTTAGAAAAATTACACTTAAACTTTAACTGCCTTTTCTCTAGTAGACCTTTTCTCTAAGAGGTTTTTCAGTATAATTCTTTTTATACCAGTTAAAGATGTTTAATTTTTCTGTTTTATACAGTGGAAGACTGGAAAGCTACTGCCTATACATCATCCCAATCCTTTTTCTTTATGATATTCTAGCAATCCATTCTTTCCCACCCATTACTACCTTGTCTCTAGGCAAACAAAGTAATTCTTCACTTTAACCTTATTCCCTACGTATTCATTCCCTACACGTTTAAGTAAGATCAACATCTAAAGTTATTCACATCACAATTACTTTGAACTTAAAAATTATTGAGGAAGAGACTACCTCTTGAATCTAATGTACCCATTTCACCTATACAATCACTTTAATGGCAGGAAAGAGAAAAGGCCAAAAATTTATAAAAGGCATCTCTAAGAACTTCAGGCACTGGACTACCGATAATACTTAGTTTTTGCCTAACTCAAGGTGAGCTTTTAACATGCAAGATGATGTTCTTAGTTTTAAGGAAGTATGCTGGCGCAGGAGTTGATTAGCATGCTGGAACTGTGCATATTGGTGTTTTTTCTAAAGTGAGTCACATAGTAGATTCTTAATCTGCATGTTTTGGTCCATTATATCAGGTCCTACCAATGTCTGTTTCACTCTGAAAACAATACTAGCCAACTAAGAAACTATTCACTTCGTTTGGTCACAGTCATTTTACTAAAAAAGCTTCAATTTCTTTATAATAGGCCTTTTGCAGTGGGTGGGGAAGAAAAGCGCATAAGAGGAAATGAGTCTAACAATCCCAAATGAAATACAAAGCACTTTGATATCAAAATTAGCAGAAAAGAGCTCAAGGTTGTGACTAAGAGATAACTGGATTAATGAACATCTGATGTAATATTTCCTTTTCGTTTGAAACAGAAAGCCAAGCAGCACACCAGGCAATTTAGAGCATCCTGATGAAACTGCCATTTGGAATGTTTTGTTGTAGTCAAACACTACCATCTAAAGAAGCATGGCAAAACACATGTGGTCTCCAACAGCACAGCAGCACTGACTTTCAAAATTATGAGCTTACTGTTCTGGACAAATACTGAACCCAAAGTTACTGAGTGCCAGTGCATAAGATATAGGTTTAAATGTTAAAACTTCTTCATGACTTAAGCGTCCACTTACAGAACACAAAATCTTTAGAAAACTACTAGGTATACTGTATCTTCTTTATGCAATTTACACTTATTTTTTATATATGTTACTTGCATTAAATATAATTTTATAGTTATTGCATATCCATCAAGCAAGAGTACCTTGAATATTTTTGCTTTCAAAGAAAAAGCTGTTGCACCTGTCAGCTATGTTACTTTTATAAAGTACCAAAAGATGTAAGCAGAACTTCCTCTAAAGTCTGTAGAAGAAGCTAGATTTACAAGTTTACTTGATAAACAGTGGATTTAAAACCGAACCACTCACTTTCTGTTGCAAAAGCAAGAACACTGGTATCATCCAACATAACAGCGCTACATTAAAAATTAGTCCAGATACAGGCTAGACTGTTTGGCATCTCACAAAAGAACATCCCCATTTCCAGACAGGCATCTTACCCCTCTTTTTGGTATTGCAGGTAATTTGTCTGCAGTGCAGTATCATAGTCTTTCTTTACTGTGCAGTCTCAAATGCCAAATATATCTGGCTGACTTTAGCTCTAAACTATGGCTTTGTATCAGTCATGCACAGAAGTAATTGTAATCCCCCTCTCAAAGAGATCTACATGGAAGGTTCCCCCTTACCTCCCTCTCAGATGATGTGACATTCTTGTCACAGGTCAATATAGCTGCATACATCTGCCCCAAACCAGCAGACATGTTTCATGCAATCATATGTGTGGGGACTCCTCCATGAAGGATAACTGCATCTTGTATATATAATTTGTAGCTAGTTACCTAGCGTTGCTACAGCCACTGGTGAACAGTAGGTATAAACCACTATGCACAGGGTGCAAAACCCACAGAGGAACTGCATATACTTCAAAATAGTATGCCTGTAGTAAGTTAGAAGCTGTTGTGGTTACACTGCTTTTATAGTTCCCAAATCAGATCGCTCTGGGGTAAGGCACAACAGCAGTCAACGCTGAAAAATAGCTCCAAAGACCTCTTGCATCAGCTCTGCTTTGTGTTTTTCACTAAAGGGGGAAGTAAGAACAAGAATGGAGAAAGAAATGAAAAGAACAACTATCACTGCTGAATTCAAATTGAATTACAATACAGGAGGAGCAGACAACCACCTTGAGATAAGGGAGAGTCTGGTTTGTAGTACCAGGCGTATATGCTGGACAGTGTGACTGTCTACCACTACAGGGCTGTTTCAAAATACGATTTGTTGGCTCACCTTGAGATACCTATCTCCAGATCTGTAATGATACTTATGACATAAAGCTGTAAAGATTCATCTATTCAAATTTAGCAACAGCTGTATGTCCTCATCTATTCAATTTAGCAGTAGTTAGGAATAGTGTCTCCTCCATGCCATCTGGTCTGTAGAACTTATTATTTTAATTGTTTCATTTGTTGAAGTGGAGCTTATACTGTTTATGTCTTCCAGAGAAAACCTTAGGCAGAATGATGTGAGTTTTGTGTCCTGGAACTCCTATTTTTCTTAGCAACTTACTGTCATCACTTTGTCTATAAAAAAAGTGTAGTATTACTGTTGAATATGGCTTAAGGATTCTCCTACCACCATTTAAAAGTCACAACACTGACTGAAGAGAGTCTAAAGAAAGACAAGTTTGGCCAAAAATGGAGGCTTTGTATTTTTGGCTTCTTTTACAAAGTGCATTGACACTGGAAGTGGAACAGCTCAGGTGTTGAACATAATTGTCAAATAAGCAAAAAGATTTGTACTTTATAAGGTGTAGTTGAGAAAATATGAAGAAACTTTAGCGCAGAATGAATGGTTTCTTTCTTTTCCCCATACTAGCTAATAGCACTGATCCAAACTGGCAAAACCAAGAGTGAAGTAGAAAACTTCTAGGCAGAAATCATTGCCAGGAAAATTAAACTACTCAATATTCTCCTTTTCTCTAGTGGTACAAACCCAGTTTGGTATTCCTGAATACCTCTTGGCAGACTGGATCTCTAATTCCCCCTCCTCCCTGTCCCTTCCAACCCATAATTGCATAGTGGAAGAAAAACAGAAGGAGTCAAGCACCACCATATTAATTATTTTGAAGTGTGCTAATGAGTTTGATGTATCCCCAGACTCAGCTGTGTCATGCAACATCTTCTGTCAACTATGTCATCTGCTTAAGCAAAATGAAATACATTCTGGAAATGTGTGCCTTGAGACTGAAATCATAACTATCACCAAGGGGTCACTCTCTTTTGAGATTGCTTTCTTAAGCAATAAGGTTTATTTCTAGTGTTCTGGAGACCTTGTGATCTTGTATTCAGCAAGGAACGGTTTTATAAGACACCTGGCTTTCCTCATCTTTTTAAACTCTTTTCGGAACATGTGTTCTAATAATAAATACAATTTATAATAGTTAAGAACTATTGGGATATCAGTGCAGGATCTCCACAGTATAGCAGAGGGCCGCCATCTGCTTATTACCCTCCTGAAGGAAGTGATTTATATTTCCCTCAGTTCTCCAGTACATTTCAGATCCCAGTAACTTTCCACTAAAACTTTCAACTTCATGTGAAACAAATTTATTAACAATTAATTTTTCTCCTCCTTCCTCCCCTCCCCATTCCATCCACAACTAAAAGTAACTATTAAAATCTTATTTAATGTACTCCTAGAGTACAAGAGAGAGTTAAAGAACAGAGACAGGCACTCCTAGTACAGAGATCTAATAGTTTTGCTGAACAGACAGGTGCTGTCATTCCCTTGGTTATGCTACATGTCTCTCTCTATTGCTCCAACAGTGGTTTAAGAGGCCTGATCAGAAAGATATATGGCTTGAGAAGCAAAAGAACAGGGAAAAATCTCTTCGCCTCAAACCTCTGTAGATGAGCCTTTTGGAAGGAAGACTGCTCCGCTCTCTTTTTTGAACTCTTCCCTTAAATGGTGAATTTGTCCAATGTAGAACAACCACCAATAAAGAAAAGCAGAGCGAGGAATTAGGCAAGGAAGTGACCTTCTAGTTTTGAAAATAAAAAGGATGTATTTCTATGATAAATGACATAACTTTCATGCATAACCATTTAAAGACCATCAATGTGAAAATAACAAAACAGCGAAGTTGTGTTCAGGCTCATAGAGCTTAAGACATCACTTCTGTAAGGTCTCTATCAGCCTTTCCTTTCTACAGACGTACATAATTTTTTTCAGATTTGAAAGAACTGAACACCAACTAGCATGTTTCTACAGTAAGAACATCTTAAACAAAAAAAAATATTTCCCTTTTTCATAGACACAGAAAAACATTAGTTGCTGAAGAACATGACACTCTGAAGTATTATTTAAGCGCAAATTAAAGGGCAGTTGACAGAATTCCCAACCACATACATCTGTGTAACACTAAGGATATAAAACAAGATCTCATGTGACCTTTCAATCTCAGGCATAATGACTGGCCTATAATATTGTTCGTCTGCTCCTAGCTCTCCTGAAGTCTTATTAAAACACCCTTTTCACGACACATTTCTCTGCCCCAACGGGCAAATTCCCTTACTGCCAAGAAAAGCAAGCAAGAGGGAACTGTATGAAATACTGCACATGCTGTACGATGTGCTAGGAAAGCCAAGCCATGAGCTTGCAGGCATGCTGTCACCAGGTGTAAGGAGGAGCAGAAAACACAGTCAGAAAAGGGGCACATAGCAAGCTGATAAAAGCTGCAAATGAAGAGGTAGCCAGTGTAACCATCAGGTTAGGGTAGGGTATATCCCAGGTAGAATAAACCTGAGCTGCTGGAGGTACCAAGCATATGGCAGCTGCTCTCACTGCTAGCATAATACAGCAGTAAATGATGGTCCTGTTTCTACCCCACCATCCATTGTACAAAGCATGGTATTTTAATTCATTTTGCTTCACTCTTAGAAGTATTTTCAAATCCACTGAAATGGAAGAGTAAACTTATTTCATACATCAAGAAACTATAGTGGAATGATACTCTTTATGTGTTTTGAACTGGTTTGCTTGGTTGTGGGTGGTTTTATTTTCTTTTGGGTTTTTTGGTTTTTTTTAGACGATCCCTCACTTTTCTCATTTTTTCATAGCTTCTAGACCTCTCAAAATTCCTTTTATCTCTCCCATCCTGTTACTCGAGCTCTGACTGCACTTTCAGCAGTAATTTCTGGCTTAACAGCTTAGTCCAACCCATTTTCCACTATTAATAGTTTCTGAATTACTTTCTTACGATAAAAGGTAGGTGAAGATCCCCAAACTGATGGAGAAATAGCAGGTTCCTGGTTATGAGGAAAGTTATTTATCAAAAACCTACCCCCAACTGTTCCTGTTTTCTCTCTCCTACTTTTCTTTCCACCCTAATACTTCTCACCCTCTTTGACCTTCACCCAAATGGAAGAAAAACAATCACACAACCTTAAAAAAATCATATTGTGTCCAGAGATGCATTTCAGTTGGCAGAACCTTGATCCGCACTTCTCTATATGTCATACTGGTCATGACTAAATATTCTAGTGGAACGTAAAATAACTGGTTTAGCTTTCAAACGCTGTTTCCTTTTCTTAGAAAAATGGCTGAAAAAAGTACTAGTTTTAGAAATCTTTAACCTTAGTTTTGCAGATCCAAACCTCATTTAAGCAAAAACTGGACAGAGACAACCAGCCGCACCCAGAAAAAGTTAAGGAAAAAAGTATCTCTGCCTCACTTGCAGTTAGCTGCTAGCTGAAGTACATTGCAGAGTACCCAGAATGATCATTTTAAAAATTGTTCCAACGACTACATGATCTGTAGTTCAAAGTTTTAAAATGATCATACAAATTCCTCTTGAAGTTTTCCCATTAAAAAAAAAAACTTAAAAAATTTATAAAAACTGTTTGGCATAAAGTAGGGATATATTTAATATTTGGAATCTGGCAGTTAAATTTAACCAATATGCCCTCATTTCAAAAAGAGCTGCAAATATTTTCAAGTAGCTAACACAATGTAAACAGACATAGCCAGTCCTACAAAAAAAGATATTTGAAAAATGCTTTCTTTGACAAACCAGCAATGGTTTGCTTTAGGGCTAAAAAGCAGCATATGCCTACTCAGCAATATTATTTTTAAAAGATGCTTATCAGTTGCAGATCCAGCACAGAAGCAGGTGAGGGAGGAAATGGGGAAAGGAAGAATAAGGACAGTAGAATAGGACAGGAGAGTCCCAGCATCACTAAGTCAGAGCCTATAACGGCTCATGCACTTTTCAGACAATCCCAAAGTAATGTAGAAGATTTAGTTTACCATGTCTTATTCAAACTGTTTTTCAAGAATTTTTATAATTCCTTAAAGAGTTATACTGCAAACAATCACATTTGCACTTACTCCCTTAATTTTCCATAACTAATCTTTCTACAGCAATCTGAACTAGTAAATCATTAAATTGGAAAACAAGGACCCCCTAAATCCATTCTGTGAGTTTGAATCCATTTTCTACAGATAAATAGCTGCAGAATTTACTAGAATTCACTCGTTCTTTGGCATCTTAATAAAAATTATACATCAGCACCTTCATGAAGATGATATATCAAAAATTACTTGTGCTATGTATGAAAATAACATTATTCATCATATGTTTTCTGATTCCTTCTTAGAACTGTTAGAGACAATGATATTAAAAAATTCTGATCTGATGGAACTCAGGAATGAAAACCTTAAATGGAAAGTTATTCAAGTTATTTGATTCATTTAGCACAATAAACCATTAAACAACTTCTGGTTTTGGAAACTGAGCTTGTTACCATCAAATTGACACAAATATGTCATTATATCTTAATGACTAGAAAGCTTAATGAAAGAAAACATAAACATACTAAGATTAAAGGTAATATTTAAAATCACAGATCCTGAGTCCACTGTGGGGTCATCTCCCAAAATGTTAGTCCATGATAATCAAATCCTTTGCATTATTGCAGTTGCAGCACAAGAAGTGAGATAAACGTACTTGCTAAGAGAACTCCTTCATGAAGACTTCTGTCATGAGACTGTCAAACTGGATAATATAACAATTTCTAGTACTCAGGTTTAATCAAGCTAGACAAAAATGTTGGAGGCACTCCAACTGTTTTAGGGCTTAGGGCATCAAGGATCCTGAGATCACTTCCCAAGTGCCATCAGATTCTATATCTCCCAGATTTGGAATCCTGGCTTTCCTGACAGTCTCCTCATGACCAGAGAAAATTCCACTAGAGCAACTCCATGTCTTCAGCAACAGAAAAATGCAGCAGCACATCTCCTTCAAGGACCTATGCATCATAATGACTTTAAATGAAACACCAGCTTTTCAGGATTTAAATACACAGCACCATAATGATAATTTTTTGCATTCCTGGCTGTATTAGCCAGCAGGACTGTTGCCTGACGGACATATACAAATGCCTGCTGTTCATGTGTGACAAGACTTAGCTGTACAAAGATGACTAAGGGCAAACAAAACAGTAATAGGAAGGCAAAAAAAATCCTGGTATAGCCTACAGACCTTTCTTTTGAAAAATTTATTTTTAGAAGCAATCTTATTAGATGACACATTTCAGGATTTTAACATTTGTTTTTTGTATTTGAAAAAACAATCTTCTCTTTGTTTGGAGTGAGATTATTTAATCGCTGCCTCAAACTTGCAGTAAAAATACTAATCACCAAGTATCATATCAAAATGGTAAATTGAAACTGCTGCTTTATTCACAAATATATTTTTCTGTTCTCACAATACCATTGACTATTTACAAGTTTCAGTGTTTTACAGACATGATTTACTTGAGAAAAAAATATTTAAACATTTGATAGCAGTAGCAGCTTGACATTCAGGAACATCTATATATACTTCTCAGATCATAAGTCAGAAATGAAAGGTACAAAAACAGATTTTAATTCCACTCTTCCAAAACTTGTCATGTTTTTGAAAGCGATGACTCACTACTTGTTCATATAAGCTTATCTCAGGACTAGCAGACACAGAAGGATTTGTGGTTTATGCATCTAATTTAGAGACATAATTAGGAAATTATCTCATACAGTTTGCCAGGAGAAACTGCAGTACCTCCTAATAACCTACTTTGTATTTGATTATATATAGATATATATACGTTTTTATATATATATATAAAATATATAATCTCTCTCTATAGATATACACACATATATTACAATAAGGCAGCTCAGAAGTCTTACCTGAGTCTGCTTCATTGCCCGTTCCATTCTGCGAGTACTTCCTTTCTCCAGTTTGGTCCGAAGGAGCAAAGCTGATGTCTGAATGGCCCAGAACTTTGGCTGGGAGAGCAAGCACTACAGAGAAAAAGAACATTTTGTCATTACTTCACTTAAAAAGACAGTGAAGACTGTAAAATTTTTAACAGTGGACTCAAGCACAAATGCTGTTTCCTATTCTGAAAGATAAATATGTGGTTGTAGGACTTACTTCATGAACTGAAGGCTGTACAAGTTACCTTAATCTATTTGCAACATAAAAAACAGCCTTCAAAACCAATTTCTCCTTCTTAGCTACTGCAGTGATATGTTTACATGTACCCATAAGGTGCGTACACCAAACTGCACAAACTAAATTGGCAACTCAGAATCAAAAGAAAAGAATTTGATACTGAGCTGACTGGCTCAGCCTTCTCCACAGCTGCACACTGAGTAGCTGTAGACAGCAGCAGGGATCCTACTTCTCAAGGCCGAACAAACCCAGTTCTCTCTTAGCCTCTCTCATGCAAGGTGCCCTGATTAACATGCATTAACATGCCCATTAACAGCACTTCCACATGAAAAAGGTTGAATTTGCTATGAATCTGAAAAATATTAATTAATCTAGTTCTTGCCATGACTTGAGAATAACAGGAAGAATTTTTTACTTCAGTAGATGTATAGAGAATATGGAATAACCTAGGTAAGCAGCTCTCCTAAAATCATTTTAAGTTATCACTTGGAACATGCTGCACTGATGCCAGGAATTTGTGCCAGCCTCCAACCACTGATTTTCAGAAAAGTCCAATAGGAGATATGCAGCCAATACAACTTTGGTATCCCTTAATAATTTACAGACTACCTGGACTCTTTCCAGTATAGTTTTAGACAGAATATATCATTTCTGAAAAGTGAGACAGCAGGAAAGTTTCCTTACTAATTTTATTGACACTGTAAATACAATCCATCTTCTCTGGGAAAATATATTTGTCTATAGATACTTGTAGACTGGAGAAAAAGCCCCAGTGGTTTTATTCTTCCCTCTCAAAGATCTCCCAAAGCATTAAAAGACATACTTTGCTCATGGTTTCTGTTTAATGCCTGACAAATTTCTGTCACGTTGTAATCTGTTTTTGTTTTCCCTAGTGTTTTCAAAGGAAAGGAAGCAGAAAGAAATAATCCTAAAAAAAATTTCCTCCAAACAAAACTACAATAGGAAGAGAGGCAACAGTAAATAAAAACATAAATGAAGGCAGTGTGAATGCACTTACAGTCAAACACTTTAACTAATCCTCCCCTTTGTGACCAATAATCTCTTGCTGACCAAAGAATCACCGTCTCTTTCATGACTTCTACTCAGTATTAGATTAAGAGACATCCAAAGGCTTCTTTACTGTCCTCTATGTGCTGAGGACCTGGAGTTAATTAAAAGAACACAATCACAGCATTCTCTATTCTGTAGACTTTCGAGTGCCCTTTTACAAACTATAATCAGTAAATCTGTTAACTGATATATGTCCTAATTCTTGGAGCTCATCTCTCTCCTGTTTCATCAAAATTCAGTCAAATACCTATTTTTGTTTGGTCTTAAGACAAACACAAGCAAGGCATTCCTAGCACAGGACATTGGTGTCTGAATTTATTTTTTTTAGCAGCCACACTAGGTAGCTGCTAAATCAAACACCTTAAGGAGTTGCTGGGGCAAACACTTAAACAATGCTTACTTTACCTTAAAAGCTTATTTTGTGGGAAAGGTTACCCTATTCCCCATTTTCCTCCACTATCAGTATTCTGTCATACTATTTAATCTTGTATTTCAGGGCATTTTTTTCTGCTATGCAGTGGTAGATACTAGTATTTATTTTGCAAAAGAACAATGACAACTAAAAACTGGCTAATAATGCTCCTAAAGATATTTTCAGGTCCAGTTACCGCCCTTCTCCAGCAGCAGAGTCCTGGCTCACCTCAGCAAGTGGCCCAAGGAGGGCAGAGCACAAAACTTCTGTGTTGACACCATCCGGCTCTGCCGGAGAATCAGAAGCCCAGGAAAGCCTCTGCCTCTGCGTGTACCTCCTACACCACCACCTAACAGTGACTGAAGCAAGCATGCTGCATGAGCTGTGTATAAAGCCAAACAGGGAGGGAGGAAACCCGAAGAGAAACAGGATGGAAGACAAGCAGAGATAATAATGTTTCACTCCTCTGCAGGAGCAATGACAAGTTCTATTTTGAGTAACAATTATGCTTCTTAAAGGCATTCATGAAACTAAATGAAAGGTATACCTGCTGTACAATTACAGAAGGAAAGTTTAAATTTTCCAGCAGTTTTATTGCTACAAAAAAACCATTGCAACTGCGCAAGACAATGAGAAGCAGACCTAGTTTTCATTTAAGAAGCACTTGTAATTTTATACTTGTACAGAGCTCACAGTCCTGTGCCAGAATTCAAAGGCTCACCTCTTCATTGCTTAATTATAATGTTTAAAGTACCACAGAAACAAAATAGTACATGCATAAAGGGCACAAATGTTTATACTTAAAGGCTGTAAAGAATTGTTTCAGAACATGCAACCATAGCTATTAGACAAGCTTTAATCTTATACACAGAACGTCCAAATACTCCAGATAATAAATACTTTCTTGTAAGATCCAAAGCTTTATATTTTCACCTGAAGCTAAATCTAGACTCTATTAATAGGACTGTAGGTTAAAATAAAACATGTGGGGGGAAAAAAAACTTAAGCAAGATCATGCAAGTTTTGTCAACATACTTGAAAGTTCATTATATTGCACCAAAGGCAGCTATGAAAACTAAGAAAATAATTCTGAAACAAAACCACTATTGAGAATCTTCACAAGTCATCTTTGTTCTTACTTTAGGGAAAGAACAATAAAATAAAGAAAAAGACATGCAGGAAGATTAGACAGGGTGAGAAGAAATGAAAGGAAATAAGATTATGCAACATTTTCTGCACAGAATAGAATATTTTCACATGGGAAAATTCATTTTTCCAATTCTTCCACAAATTTTTTCCTACAAACAATATCATCCTCTCCCATCATATCAGAATGTAAAAAAGATGATCGAAGTATTACACAAACCATAATATTTAATTCAATATATTCTCCTTATACGACATTCAAATGAAACAAGATGATGCTCTAAGCTTTAATAACAAAGTAGTCCATTATTGCACAACACTTACAGTATCCCCATAACTATGTAAGAACAAAAGGGAAGTTTTGTTCTCAGAACAAAACTTCTCCAAGCCACCTGTTCCAGATTGCTCAAGGAAGCTATTGATGCCCTCTCCCTGGATGTGTCCAAGGCCAGGCTGGATGGGGCTTTGTGCAACCTGGTCTAGTGGAAGGTGTCCTTCTCCATGGCAGGGGAGCTGGAACCAGATGACCTTTAAGGTCCCTATCAACCCAAACCATTCTATGATTCCAAGTAATACCTGAATTGTGAGATAGATTACATTAGTAATGACACCCAGATTTCTGTAATGACACCAAGCCACAGATTTCTGCCAAACCCAAAAATCAGGTACCATTAATGAATGATTCAGCCTCATTATTCAGAATTAAATCTAGGTGTGAAGCACTCACTGATCACTCTCATAACTTTCTGTCAGAAAAACAGAGAAAGAAAGAACTGTATCAGTTGGTCATGACTTTTAGAAGGTATAGATCAGTCAGAGCAACTCTTCTGCCTTTCTCCATCTACTATCTATTTAAAGAAGTTGGAGTTCCTGTAGGAATTCTTCCTGACATCAGTCAGAAGAGCTTACTTGGGCTTATTAGACATGCTAGGAAACCTGGAACAGGTAAAGATGACTCTTGTTAACTGCAGCTGTAAATAATTTTAATGTTTTCTAATTTTCCCTATGATAAATCTATGCAGTAAGCCTATTCTTTTACTTCTGAAGTTTCCTCACTGATAAACTACCAGTAGCCTAACAAAGTACTATGACTGCTATGACGGAGCTATCATTTGAAAGTGCACTTGCAAACTGAGCAATTTTAATTGCAATCAGTTGTGGAATTCCCAAGAATTTGCACATCAGTCCATCAGCAAACCAAAAATATTCTGTTTATTGGCCAAATTGCCAGGATGTGGTGAAATTACTTAACTGAAGTCACAGGCATGAAGCACCCTGAGGATTGCTCTGTTCCTCTGTCATCCCTCCAAAGATACGACCCTTAGTTTAGATTCAGCTCAGGTTATTTGCTAACATATTTTAAGTTACAGGCAAATAAGCACAAAACACTGGGAGGGATTTAGACAAAAATAGAAAAAAAATTCCTCTTTAGTTCCCTTTCACTATCCATTTCAGTTAACATACTTCAAGACCTTTGTTGTTTGCTTTTCCAAAAAACCACACATTAAGATTTTCAAATTACTCACATGGATTACTTCATGTCTACTTATCAGTAGTCTTGCTTCATATAACCACGTATATCTTTATTTGATGGTTTTCAGTAATTCGTTCAGATAATTTACATGAAACCCATATTTCTTCAACATTTCCAAAAGCAAAATGGCAACCTTATAACTCATTCTATGCTTCTCTGTAAAATGAGACAATGCCACGGCTTCTTTTCCACATTCTATATCCTGCACAATAGTCAAGTGAGTACATTAAAAAACCTGCTAGTTGGAGATGTACGACTGAGCCATGAACAGGGAAAATGTGCATTTGCCTTGTATACATATCTGTTAATCTCTGGTGAAGAACTTTATTACTGAAAACTAACTTACAAGTACTTAATTGTTTTTTATGTACATGGCTAAGAATACTTTGCCATAAAAACTTCTATAGAACTCAGCCATATGAACAAAGGAAGAAAATTAGCATGATATTAGGGAGAAAGTGATTTGTTTTCCACACGTTATTCTCATCTAATATGACACTTATGTTTCTGTATAATTAACACAAGTTTTTCTTCTAAAAAGTCATGTTCAAATGACACTTACTTAATATGAATTTTTAAAAAAATTTCTCCTAGCACTAAACTGGTGACCAAAAAAGCAAAATGAAATAACATTTAAAATAATTAACTTAGGGAAAAACCTGAAAGATGCCACATTGTTGTGGAAAAACTTCCTTATATTAAACCTATGTATTTTCAACAGAACAGTATTTCATAAAAGATACTCCTTGCATTTCTGGAAAAAAGTATGTGCAGAAAACTCTGCCCTGGAAGGCAGCTAAATGAATTTTGTGAAGCTATTTTTAATTGCCTAAGAAAGATTAAGGCAATCCAAGGCTCAGAGAGAAGCAAAAATAATAATAGTTTTGAGAGACCACCTTAAAGTATTAACTCCTCTATTAATCAAGCTCAAACACAGATGATCTGCAGTAGTACTGGCAGCATCTGGTTGAAATGGGATTTGTAACTTTAAACAATAATTCTGTTAGAACCCTATAAGGTAAAATAAAGTACATTTGTGACTAAGTGGTTTCCAATACCACTGCATTTTTTAATGTTTTAGTGAAAAGCACAAGTATCAAGAGGGCAAGAAAAATACTAAATTTCTAGTTACAATTAAGCAGCAGAACCATGGCTTGGCAAAAAAACAAACCAGTCAGTGTGACCACTTTTGGCTTCTCTGCTTAGTGTAGGAACATGTAAAAAATCTCCTGTTTGCTCAAACTGATCAAGTAGCTTTGTTCAAATCAAGTATATATACGTATTCGGCTGCGCATGCCCATCCCAGAGATTTCAAAACAAATAGGAATCAAAAGAAGATTTGATTACGTATCATCACTAACAAAGGTATCATGCTGAGGTTTTACAGAGCTTAAATTCCTTCTAGTAGTGTTTTTATTCTTATCACCACACTCAACAGTTTACTAATCCTACAGTGACCACAAATAATGAGGAAAGTATAATAACTATGCATGTACACAAACCCTCAAATAAATAAACAACTAAAATTCATTACTGGTTTCTAAATAGGCATGTTTAACTGGACAAGAAGTAGTATTTGATGATTAAGCTGATTTAATGTATGTGTCAAAGGATAGCTTTTAAGCACAGAATGCTGTTTTGCTGGTGAATATAAATATTTTAATGCAAAAAATTGCTTAGCTACCAGCTAAAGGAATTAATATCTCCTCTTCTTGTATCTATATTTATATTTAGTTTCTCTTTTGCAGTTATCACAGTACATATGATCTTTATACTCAGAAATGAAGTTTCCAAAAAATCTAAAACTGCATTCAGAATTGCAGAATATTCAATAACAATTACAATAAAAATTTTGTCTTTGATACACCATTATCCCTGGTTCAATGATACCCCCAAGACTTTTCCTTTTTTTATTTTACATCGTTATTATATACACTGTATGTAAATCTCTATACGTATTTTTATGTAACTGCATTGAAATGGAACCCTCAAACTAAAATGTGTATCTGTAAATACCTATCTGATTCATCCCAAAGACTTAATGCTTTGATTTCAGAGAGGTTATGTTTTTTTCATACTAACAGGGCAGCTCCTCCAGTGTCTTCATAAATTATCAAATAATCTGAAGTTCAGACAGTAACAACTCCATTTTTCTACACTAAATTTTATATATATATATAGGTATACAATACTTTTCATTTCTCTGAGACTATCACCTTAATGCATGACAACTTCACTTTGGGTTCAAACTTCAAACATAACCTGACAGACAATAAAGATTTCCTCTTGGACAGAAAACTGGAAGAGGTAGCAACAAAACACAACACACCGAATTCAAGCCTACTGACTGTTCATTTGTTTGACAGCAAATCTTCAGATAAGTGATTTCCAGAAACATTAGCATTGCTTTAGGCACAAACAATTAGGCTGTATATTCTCCAGTCACATTTTATTAGCTATGAATGCCTTCATATTTTCTAAGGCCCAACAATAAAAAAATTACATTAGGATTTCACTCCAAAGATTCTTGTTTCAAATTTACAAATTCGAACCCTATTTGCCATAATTAGGTCTTTGGAGAGCATGACAAACAAGATATGGGACACAAACAAGGACAATAATGTTTCTACCTTGAGAATGCAAGGTTTCCATAAATACTGTGACAGTGGATATGTTTAGTGGCTAGCAGAAAGGAAGAGAAGAAAAGATAGTCTAATTTATGCAGAAAATATTTCCTAGCATGGACTAGCCAACAGACTTTGCAGATTGTTTTTTGGTTGCTTTTTTTCTATTAAAAAAAAAACTAAACAGAAGGAATACTCGCATCAATGCGTATTGTACTCCTGTTGTACTACATCTTTCTTCCTCAAGGTCAAAAGAATTGCTCAGGTAACAAACAAAGATCAAAGGCCCTGTTGGTATGTTTTAGCAATTATCAAAACCTGTGCTGTATATGCATTCATGCATCTGTTTGATTTCACACTTGCACTAAACACTGAAATCTGTCCCATGCTTCCAGTCATTGTAACAGAGCTTCGGACCAGAAAAAAGTCAAAATATTATCAACTAATCTTGCAAATTAGAAGTGTATATACAACAACACATGAGCAACTGTCTTCAAAATTTCTGCTTTTTTCTGTGAAACAGACCGTAATTTTAGGTAGCAATCAAAAGGCATCTTTTTCTATATGGCTTTGACAACTATAACTTAAAAACCAACAATATGCAAAGTCTTTGCAGTTACAGATTACTAATTGATTAAACAGTCCTAGGGAAAACCTATCAAGACAAGGATAATTTATGTTTTTTCCTTTCCAAACATGACAACTTGCATTATACACTTCTAATTAATTCTATTTCAGGCATTATTCCAGGTCCTCTGTTAGTGTTTCTTTTTTAGTGTTGCAGGAGGAAAACATGTTATTGCTTAGTTAGGTCTTAAATACTTTCTTGCCTAACAGTATCTAATATAAATTCTACATGGCACCTTTAGAGCATTATGCCAAGACCTTTGCACTGTAACAACAAAACAAAAAGTAAAGCAATGCTTGAGCCTGTATGAAGTGCATTAGCAGAAGTTCTGTATTTTTGTTTATTTTGTCTCTCGGTGTTTCAGCGAGTTGTTACATCACAACAGCATGCTACAGAATCAAACCTGTGGTTTTTTAAAGGCCTCTTCAAATTATCACGATTTTAAAAATTACCTGTCAGTTACGTAAACCAGAGAGACAGGCAGAAATCCTGAAAGTGTTAAAGTAACAGAGGAGAGGCTTTATTTTCCTGCACTGGCTGAGACATCAGCATTTACACGGTGCCATTTTCCAGTACTGCTTTAATATTTCATATAATTCCGTAAGTTTAGACCACACATTCAGCATATTTTTCCCAAAATTTAAAGCTATTCACTCAACTGTATGACAAGGGTTTATTTTGGTCTATAAAACTTAATCCTGGGACTGTTCAACTAAAATAGCTTTTCACCACAACAGGTGTTAGCTGATCATTAGCAGAACTGGCTTAAAGCTCTTAACCACAGCCATTAGAAATACCTCTTGGTGTTAAAAAGTCAAGAGCAAGGCCAAAACACCATCATTGATCGGCATCAAGGGACTAGTTCAATTAGAATGGCATTTTTAAAATTCACTTTGTCTAGTCTTGTCTGGTAGCCTCAGCACTCAAATTATAACATTACATCATTGTAAATACAGAGTACTTTTTGCTGACTTTGACTACTAAAACAAGAAGACACTATCTTTTTTTTTTTTTTTGCATTGCTATATACATCAATGTGTTTGAATGAGATTTTTTCACATACATAATTTCAGAGCTTGGATAATTTATTGCATTTCAAGTAAAATATTAATTATGAGTACTTTCAAATGAAACATATGTGTACACACACACACAGGTTACATTTTTCAGTTTTCTTTTTGTCCATACACATTTTAGAAGGCAAAACATCAGAAATCTCTTAGATAAAGTTACTTATTTACACCATACTAGACTGATCTAGAAATGAATGCTAGACTCAATAGAGCAGCAATTATATCACACTACAGGCAATTTAATGTTCTCAAGTGTTTCATTTAATCTTAGTCTGCAAGTGACTGACTCTCTCTCTGAAATTTATCATATCTGGAATTAATCACATCTGAAGGTGCATTAAATAGAATATAAGAGTTATTTAGTAGCTGGCTCAATCAATTCAAAAGTTAGAAGGCAAGAGTGGAACAAATTTTCTTCTCAGAAGACTTAAAAAATATCTCAATACATGAAGGCTAATGCAATTTCACTTCAACTGTATTTTACACAGCTTTTTTTTACCACCCTACTCAAATAGTGTTCTGTAGCAAATGGGTAGGTTGTGGTAACATCCACCCACAGGTATCCTCACATTCTGTCCTACTTACCATACCAAATGTATTTCCTCTCCATAGTGCTCATTTTAAGCAGTAACTCTAACTCCTTCTGATATCTACCTAACAAAGGGACAATTCTTGCTTCTAGGCAATTTTGTATGCTAGATCAGCTTGGAAACTGCACTGGCTTTTGTGCCATTTCTGTAGAATTACCTAGAATTTCAAGGAATTTAAAAAAAAAAAGTCAGGCTGGAAAGCTTGGAAGTTAGTTCTATTATCTGCTCAAAGATACTTGTTACTATCCTTATTAGAAATAGCAAGACACTTCATTATCTTTCTTCAGCCATCTCTTCTACAGCCCCTTAAAAGAAAGCAATTGTGGTTGGAAAAACCCAACACAGCCTCTTCTCAGCAACAGATCTGATGTTTTGCTTCCTATTCACCAATAACCTCTTCCTTTGTCAGTCAATACTCAGACTCAGCACAGTCAGCCCACTATACAGGTGGAAGTCTGGATGGGGAAAAAGGATGACTTCCCCAAAGAAAATATCTTCACACTTTACAGCCTGTTTGGTTCATTTGTTTTCTTTAGCAAAGGAAACATAGGCAACATTCAGGTAAAATGAAGCTGCCTCACCCCTGGTCTTGGTTCTTCTAAGTAATAATAGTTAGGAGAACTTCTTTTTCTATTCTCCATCACCATCTCACTTGAAACCTGAATTAATCTCTAGTCCATTTTGCCTCTTCTGTGAATTTTATTTTATTTTTGAAGAACATGGAACAAAAAGAATCATCCAAAAGGTCAAGATCTGCTGCTTTTACTAACTGATCTAAATATGTTTTTCTGTGAAAGGCTGCATGTTTATTTTTCCCTCGTTCTGTTACCATGTACACTTCCTCATATGCAGAATACCAATCAAAACAACTCATTCTCTTTCTCCCCAACTACACTTTTAAGAAGTGTAAAGTGAAATGGTTAAGCACAGTTAGAACAAGGTTCATATCCAAACATATGAACTGCCATAGATATTCTTTTTCCCTGTCACAGTCTTTGTGTCTACTGAATATGCATCAAGAAATTCCTCAGCTTTTAAGTTGGATGTTCCAGTGTTTTGTCTTGGAAAATCTATCTCACACTTCTGCAGCTCAGAAACACCAAAATATTGTGTATTAAAACAATTAAATGAAAGGGGGTCCTTTGATGTGGACAGAGGGATACTGGAAACAGATCTCTAGTCAGAAGAGACACAAGCACATGATGATTATCTTTCCAGCTAGCTCTGAATGCAGTTCTGCAGATAAAACTGAAATGACAGCCCAGTGTCCCCTACATGATACAATTCACAGGGAAAAAGGTCAAAGAAAACGAGCACTAGCGAAATCTTCCCTTTCAAAGGATGTCTCATATGTTCCACAAAAAGAGCTGTGTGAAAGGAGCACAAAGATTTACGCTTACTGGAGAATTTTCAGTGGAACAAAAGACTCAAAGAAAGCTTTGTATGGATTTAAATATAACAGAAACACAAAGAAGCAAGCTCATACTAGCCTGCATGGAACAAAAATAAAATAAAAAATAGAGACATTTACAGTGAGCTATAAACACGATTCTTCGCTTCTGTATAACACAGTCTGTGACTAAACTTGCATGAATACAGGTATGTAACTTGCAGAAAAAGCTATGGAAGAACCAAATATCACAATTCTAAGTAATTTTAGACACAATGAAAAAATCAACTCAAAACAGGTTTGGCTAGGAAAATATGCTTTTCTCCCCTTAGGATTTTCTACTTTCTAGTAACAGTACAAAGATATTATCAATCAAATTAGTTGTTCAGTTCTACTTATACAATCAAATTGCAGATGTATCCTGGATGCTCAGAATTGTGTAAGGTTTCTTCCACATTAACAGGCATTGGTGGGCTAACAGCAGGTTTTTAAGAGCTTGACACACTCTTATGATATTAAGTGTCATGCATATTATATCCTCATGTAAGAAGTAAAAGAAGAATATTTTTTATGCTGTTGCCTAATCTGTTTTTTGGGTTGTATTTTGGTTTGCTGTTTACTTTTCATTTTAAGAGACTATTTAAGTTCAGAAGTAAGCTTTCCTTGGAGGTTCACAATTTTTTTCTTTTAGGAGATGGAAGAAACTAAAGAAGAAAAGAAAATGTCATGAAAAAAAAGGAAGATACTGTTTTATTTAAAGGAATCAACTTTCAATGACAAGTGAAGGGCAAACCACATAAGATATGGCTCCTATTTTCACTTAGAATGGAGTCCAGCCATATGACTGACACTTGCTCTGTTGTGCCAAACACATCACTTATTCTGTGTTATGCTGAAAACAACTTCAGCCAGATTTGACTGTAGTAGCATTGTTTTTTTCAGGTCTGTGGTTTGGACTTACTCTTGAAACAGCCTAAGTACAGACTTCCACACCACATCACAGTACTGCACTTATTTCCTAAGGCCCAATCTCAACAGCAATAAATCACAATTTTGGATACAAAAGACTAGACTTTAACTCTTTGGTACCAATGATAAGGATTTCCCTAGTTATTAAACAACAGCAAATTTCTCATTTTAACTGCTCAGCCTCTGGAATTTCAGCATCTGTGCCAAGATTCTCAACACATCATGTGCTCTTGAGATTATATCCTGAAAACCAGAACAGAACAGCACTTTTTCTTTTTTTCCTCTGCACAGGTAGCAAACCAGTGAAACTGGTTTGACAATGGCTAGACATCATATTTTTAAAATAGATAATTTTAGGACTATATGCAGTGGTACACACTGCCTGAGGACTTGCAATCTGTTTAGCCTCAAGACAAACAAAGCAAATGACTGAAAAAAGCACTGAAAGTTTAAAAAAACTGTGTCAATGGAGGATAGTTTCTAACTTGTTAGAATTGGCCATGTGGGAGAAGAAGTATGTCCTATTCCCCTTGCAAACTACCCCAGTAGGCTCTTAAATCCTCTGCCTTTTATGCTCTACCCCATCTTCAGCCTTGCCTCTCCTCTGACAAGAAGCATTTTTGGAACAGACAGTGCTATAGGTGAACTCATCCTCTGCTGATAGAAATTTATTCTTCAGGGAGACAGTTATGACTTTTGATCTTTCCATTTTTGCTACTGCTGTCTGTGGCTACAGACAAAAATAATGATTTTTCAATACTACTTTCTACAGGTTGGTCATTTTAGAATTTTTTTTTAGCATAGTACTTCTTACTCAGCAAAATCCAGGTAGAACTAAACATTAAGGTTCCCATTCCCTCTTTTACTGCTTCTTTGCTTGTTTGAACTTTTCAGAGCAAACAATGCTTTCAAAACTCTGGATCATTGGAAAAATTCTTTAGGCCTGACAGATCCTGCATCCTTATGCAACCGACCCAGGGTGGTGGGATTAGTCTGTTCTGTCTGCCTACTCACATTTATGAGCTCACCACTATGTTTTTTTCCACAGACTGCCAGTGATACTTCCTGTTTATTTGGTATATCAACAGCCTCTGGAAGAATGCTGCTTTATATACCATTGTTATCTGAGGCTGCATAGATTTGCACTCTAACAGTGATTTGTATCTTTAATTCTGCAATGACAACTTCAGGACAAATATCCATTTACAATAATTATCCTTAAAATACCTTAACTGAGTATCTTTTGCAGGAAGAGAATATATAGGGTAGCAAAAATACTCATTCTCAGACAGATCTGGAGCACAACTACAAAAATTATACAAAACAATGAAGTCTTAAAAGTTCCCTTCACAGCCTCACTAAAAGGCATAAAATTATCCTCTTGAAAAGAACCAATTTAAATGCTTTCATAATTTCAAAAGTTTGGCATTAGTCAATGGCATGAGAAAAATAACAGTTGCATACAGCTTTTACATTGTAAAATGTACATGTCCCATTTGTGAGCCCATCCTATAATAATGCTAACTAGTCAAAATCAGCTATCACATTTTTTTCTGCAACAGTAACAGTCAAAAAAATTCAGGAATAATTACATGCCTAGACCACTGATTTATAGTAAGGCTGCCACTGACTTTATTACTCATCTATGTCAGAACAAATTAGAGAATTTCTATAAAACACCCTCACAACTTTCAGTCTGTAAGAACAGCTGTCTGTAGAACAGTGAGACACAGCAAAAGAAAAACCACACAATGCCAGACAGGGCTCCACAGGGAGCATGTCTACCTGGTTTTCCCCCATTTTGCATGCCAGCCTCCACCACAGGAATTCTGCCTACAACAGTCTCTATGGTTCAGCAGCGTACATAGTGCAATACTTGGTGTTCACAGGTAATGTAATATTTAACGCAAGAGGCATGCCTCAGTTACAGCTTGGTGGGCTAAGGGGCTAGGAGATGGCTGGAGACAACAATTTCAGTGAGTCTTCTAGCATGGCCTCATCAATTTTCCTGGAAAGAGCATATTAACAATGCTCAATGCCCATTAAAAGATACTTGATTACTGATTTCATTCAGTTCCTTCCTGACTTCACCAGCAAAAACATTTTGTCTCTTTAAAGAGCTACTGCTGTCACATGCAATAGCATCAAGCTGCTGTAGGCCACCAGCAGCCTGGCTTTAAACTTTATCTGCAAAAGTTTAGTTTCCAGGAGCCAAACGAAACTCCCACCTTCCTTTCAGAGACTGAGACACAATAGTCATGAAAGAAGACCAACTCCTTAAGCAGCAACCAGAACTGAGGAAAGAATGGAACAAAAATAGTCAGCAATAAATCAGAAAAAAAGGAATCAGGGAAGATGAGAGCATAAATAAAGATAAACAAGAGGCAAGTGCTGACAAAGAAGGGCTGAGAGGAATATGGCATGGATGAGTAAACAAAAAGGGAAGCTGACACAAGCACAAGTGACTAATACTGTGGAAGGGGAATAGTGACAGACTGGGGAGCATGAAAGAAAATCCTGTCTTGGTGGGCAAAAGTGAGTAACATTCCTAAATCTGAGATGTGTGTAGAGAGAAACTATAATCTGAATATATTACAGACAAACGTCAATGTCTGGGATGTGCTTTGCCTTGAAAGAAGTTAGAAACGTGAGCTGTAATGTATTAAGATTCAAACACAACAGGGTCTGACCAGTTGTATTATACACAGAAACAACAGTACTTATTAAAATCACTATGAAAATTGGATGAAGAATCATAGAATGGTTTGGGTTGGAAGCAACCCTTAAAGACCACCCAGACCAATCCCCCTGCAATGATCAGGGACATCTTCAACTAGGTCAGGTTGCTCAGAGCCTCATTCAATTTGACCTTGAATGCTTTCAGGGACAAGGCATCTACCACATCCCTGGGAAACTTTTTCCAGTGTTTCACCATCAACTTCATAAAATATTTCCACTTTATATCTAGTCTGAAGAAGCCGCAAGATATGTTAGTTTGACAAACAAAGGGCAATCTTTATACTTATGTACCCCTAAGGTCTGCATCTTCCCAGCTTTATTAGAGCTACAACATAAAGAAATAAACATTTGCCTAGTATAGATAAGGAAAAGATAGAACATTCAGACACATTAAGACACATACGGCAGTTCTTGCACAATAAGCTGTAAGAAGAACTGTGTCCTTACTCCAGCCACTAAACGTCCTGCTTGCTTTTTGACTCCTACTACTAAGCTATCAAGAATTTCACACCATGCAAGCTGCTCAAAATAAAAACAATCTTCTAAACGTATTTCATTCCTTCATTCCTGGAAAAGCTGGCAGCTCATGGCCTGGAGAGGAGCACTCTTTGCTGGGTTAAGAACTGGCTGGATGGACGGGCCCAGAGAGTGGTGGTGAATGGTGCTGCATCCAGCTGGCGGTCAGTCACTAGTGGTGTCCCTCAGGGATCTGTGCTGGGACCAGTTCTGTTTAATATTTTTATTGATGACATGGATGAGGGTATTGAATCTATCATTAGTAACTTTGCAGATGACACTAAGCTGGGAGCGTGTGTTGATCTGTTGGAAGGTAGGAGGGCTCTGCAGAGAGACCTGGAACGGTTGGATGGATGGGCAGAGTCCAATAAGTTGAAGTTCCGTAAGTCCAAGTGCCAAGTCCTGCATTTTGGCCACAATAACCCTCTGCAACGCTATAGGCTGGGGACAGAGTGGCTGGACAGTGCCCAGGCAGAAAGGGACCGGGGAGTGCTGGTCGACAGCCGACTCAACATGAGCCAGCAGTGTGCCCAGGTGGCCAAAAAGGCCAATGGCATCCTGGCCTGTATCAGAAATAGTGTGGCCAGCAGGTCCAGGGAAGTCATTCTTCCCCTATACTCGGCACTGGTGAGGCCGCACCTTGAGTACTGTGTCCAGTTCTGGGCCCCTCAGTTTAGGAAGGATGTGGAGACACTTGAACGTGTCCAAAGGAGGGCGACAAGGCTGGTGAGGGGCTTGGAACACAAGCCCTATGAGGAACGTCTGAGGGAACTGGGGTTGTTTAGCCTGGAGAAAAGGAGACTCAGAGGCGACCTTATCACTCTCTACAACTTCTTGAAAGGTGGTTGTAGTGAGGTCTGGGTTGGTCTCTTTATCCAGGCAACAACTGACAGAACAAGAGGACACAATCTTAAGTTGCGCCAAGGAAAATATAAGTTGGATATTAGAAAAAAGTTTTTTACAGAAAGAGTGATAAAATATTGGAATGGTCTACCCAGGGAGGTGGTGGAATCACCATCCCTGGACGTGTTTAAAAGGAGATTGGATGTGGCACTCGGTGCCATGGTTTAGTTTAGTTGAGGGTTGGGACATGGGTTGGACTCGATGATCTTGAAGGTCTCTTCCACCCTGGTGATTCTGTGTGTGATTCTGTGTGATTCCAAAACTGTAAGGGTTTCACAGGCATGTATTAAACTAAAAAGCAAAGAAAATATAATTTCAAGCAACTTTTTAAAACCCAAACACCCAATGCATATGTTTTCCCTCTCCTAGTGTTGCAATTTTGAAATCAAACATCTAATCTTACAGCACAGAAAAATCTTTCACTGTCTATTTATAGAAATCCGTAAAAAAATATTTTCTCTCTCATCTTTTGTCTAGACTAGACAGAATTCATTGGAGAATGTGTTGGCCAATGTATTCTGACAAATGTACTTAAGAAGAATCTAGCTGACACAAGACATTAAGTCTTTCAAGAAAAAAAGAGCCCAAGTTCCTATGTAATTAATGCAAGACATGCTTAAGAACAATATAGACAAGACAGTAAAACCTCAAATATGTCAAAATGTATCAACTAATACCTAGTGTCATGATTTTTCAGTTCAGAAAAGGCCTCAAACCTCAGCTTTCCAGATAGGAAAACATTACATAGGGTAAATATTTTAAAACATTTTTGCAAATTGAAACATGCAGACATGATGCTTTTAAACATTTTATTGGCCTTTATTTGAATAGTCTTCACAACTAACAGCTCTACTTGCTATGATTAATGCAGCCAATCCAAACATGTCAAAAGTATTTATGTTATACCATATTATCATATATGCTATATGTTAGGCATATAAATCATACCAGAAAAAAAGTCTGAAATTTCTCACAGTAATCATGTGGCTCATTTATGATACACATTGCTTGAACAGTCCACTCAATGAGTTGGCACTGTTTCTATTTCCTGATGCAATGGACTAACCTTCATGAACAGAATATGAACCTTTCTTGATCATGTATTTGCATAACTGGAAATTACTTTGCATAAGGGTCGACAACACTTCATGTGAATTACCTTATGAAGTTTTCCTGCATATTTGAAGTTACAAATAAGTATTAAAAGTAACACTTTTCTTTATTGCCCTGTAAATTATACCAGTAAAAACGTATTTCTGGAAGAAAAAAACCCACCTAAAATTCAATTTTTCTATTTAAACATGCTGCTTTTGATGAAAGAAAGGAAAGGAAATACTGTGGAAATACCAGAAACAGAGCTCTTAATCTTTGTCCTTCTGTAACCTAGAGGGCACCACCATGTTTTTCCACAACATACTGAAGCCAACTAACTCCTCCTACATGGGAAGGACACTGTACAAAACCATAACCAAGACCACTGCTGAACAGAATGGGGTTTACTCAAATGAGCACAGCTAAGCAAGTAAAGGAGTATTTCCATGAATCTAAGCTGTGTTTCTTTAGAAAGTTTTTCAAAAATAGTCACTCCAACTCTTTCTCCATTACATCTCCTTTCAAAGCCCATGCTTTATAAACTCAGAACCTGATTAAACGTATTTTTCCTCAAAAATCTTGAGCTGTCCGTCAATAAATGTGCAAAAGAGAATACCAATCAGAAATCCTTTCCAGTAGCTTGGCTACTTTAAACTTCAAAAGGTAAAAAAACCAAAGAAAAAAAAATTAAAGAAAGGAAGACTCATTGGAGCCATTTCAGTTTTTGATCCCTAATTTTGGGGGAATAGAAAGAGAAATTCACGCAGATGTGGTAAGACAGATTTATTGCTTATCAAGTTCATATTATATTTTTTCCCAAAGCAGCTAGAATGGAATAGCTGTAACTGACTGCATCCAAAAAAACCAAGAAGAACAGGACAGTGACATTTCACTGATGATAAATGAATCAATGAGTATCAGATTTGCATATTTCATACATCTTGGCAGGGAAGAAAAAACATATATTTCATGATTGCAAACAAAGACTATGACATTGTAATCAAACCTATCCTAAAGTGTATGAAGTAAAAAAAAATCTGTTACTTGTTCTGTATTTCATCTTAAACATAGGCCATAAAAATTGTTTGGTGTACTGATGAAAAATGTTCTACTTCCAGTTGAAACTACAGACATGATATCATCAGAGAAAATAAACTGAAGCTGCTTAGACACTAGAAAACAAGAATTTAACTATCTTTATTTTTCCAGATGCTATGGAACAAGCAAGATTAGACTAATATTTGGAAGTATTAGGTTAAGAAGAAAAACTAGTATAGGGACAATATTTAGGTAGGTAGAGAAGATGAAGCAAGACATTACGATAGCTATATAAATTTTAAGACTAATTCTTCCTCACATATAGTAAAACAACAAAAAACCAAATTTACTTTGAAAAAACGGAGGATAGGATCTATTTCTTGTTTAGTTTATCTGTGTCCTCTCCAGCCAAACAGATCAGGATATGTCGCTAAAGAAAGTGACTGCTAGTACTGATAACACACAAACTGAACTGATCATCATAACATCATCAAAAAGGGTTTACTAAGCATCAGACAGAATAGTGAAAATGTCTGATTTCCTTCAGATGATACATCAGACAGCATTTTGTTGAATAGAGGGTTTAATCGCACCTTCTTGTTGCAATGAAATCTTTCTTGCTGAAGTAAATTATAATAGTTAAAACTGGTGAAGGACATAAGGGAGGGAAGGGAAGCCTGGGACATGTCAACTGGCTGTCAGAGAGGCTGCTAGAAAAAATAAGTGAGCTGTTGATAGATAAAGAAGAAGGAGGAGGGGGAGAAGAACGGCTGCTGTGGGAAAAAATGTTATTAACTGTCATCAAATTTGCCTGCTTAACTTCTCAAACCCTTAGACAGGCAAAAGATCTATTAATATTTGAACATGATTTTCATGTTCTTTTACCACAGCAGTTTCAGTGAGCCCACTAAAATCTACTGCTGAAGTAATTCTGTACAGATTATACAGAAGAACACACTATGCTAGAAAGGAAAGGCTATCCCAAATTTCTTGCTCAGAAAAGCACACAATAAATCAGGAATCATCTCTTGCAAGATATGATGCAAGCATAGCTGTGGATCCCATGGACTGAGGGAAGAATGCAGACCACAGAGGAGAACAAAGTTGAGAGGGATAAAAGTGTCAATTATGTTGAAATCTGATACTTTGTAAAATAAACCAACTTCAGACAGACTCTTACTTAATCCCAGTTTTGGAATGGAATGCAAGCTTCACCCCTGCCCTACAACACATGTACTACAGCACCCAGTTCCTTTACCCTAAAACATCTAAACGCATACAACAGCAGCAAACATAACTGACAACACCAGGCCAGTTTCCTACCCACAAAACAGAGCAAACCTAAGCACCAGACACTTTGTGAATAAGCTTCCAGGAGACCCAGACAAGTCTTTGCACATGCAGCAGAAAGAGGCAGCTTCTCTTTTGCTATACTCAATCTGATTTCCCAGTACAGCATGACGGGCCAGAAGGCATACATGCGTTAAATTAGCAAGTGTTTAGATCCTGACATTCCTGCAAAATGATTCAGACTTTTGAATAAAGTCTTTAGAAGGGGAAAAAAAATAAATGAAAGAAAAAAAAGAATAGACTAGCTTTGAATTCATTTACTTAAAAAAGTCTCACTAGTAACTAGCACGACTTTGCCGAGAGAAAGCCTTTGCAGGGTTATAATCTTGTAACCAACAGAGGCTATTCAAAATGGTCAACACAGCTTAGAAAACAAGTGAAAGAAACTTTTTATAAAGCCACAAAAGTTACAGCAGTAGAGACACATGGCACTCTTAATGAGCTTTTCAATACTCTTGTTGCTTATAAAACATAAAAAAACTGCAGCCATTTTCTCAGCAGAGAAAAATGCACTGCTTTTATTTAAGCTATATAAACAACTTCTCTTTAGAAACCAAATTGGCATGTTAGTTTTATACAGATTTTGATAGGAAGGCTTAACATTAAAAATATTGTATGCTGTGATTTGATTGCTCCCTAGTTCTACATTAATATTGCAAATGCCATAGCAAAGAAGAGAAAAACAAAGCTTTCCATTTCCACCTTCCACTCCCTCCTCCCAAAGCCCCCTTCTACAGTGAAAAGCAGAGAAAGCATTCATATATGCATATTCATACACACACACTCAATAAAATGTGCACTATAATTCTTCACTCTGATTTTCAAAGGTACCATACAACATCAGCTTCTATTACACTCAATAAATGCCCGCCTCTGGCAAAAAAAAAAATCCAACGATTCTAAAATTCCTTAGTAAAAACAGTCGCTTATGGAATCAGTAGCTCAACACAGGAGAAAAACATTCCCGTCTGGCTTATCTTTGGAATACATACTATTGCTTTGATTTTGCAGGCTCCTTCCACATTCTCCAAGTCCTCGATCAGACCTTGGTACCCCTCACAGCATTACTGGAACAATTTCAGAATGCTACATTACTTTTGTTAGAACATGGTAAATAACTTCAGTTTTGTAGTACAAGCAAAATACAAGTTACTACACTGGTTTTTTCCTCTTTAAAAAAGATATCCTCACCTGTTCAAAGTGTCCACAGACAGAAGAATTGCCAGAGCTTCCCCTTCCCTCTTTCACCACTTAATAAAGAAACCGAAAGTTCTACTCTCCACAAACCCTGAGAAGCCTCAGAATTACAAGAAACCAAAGCAACCGAATTTTCCATGGTCCCTTTTCTCTTCCTTCTCATCTTCCATGGATTCCAAAGATACAAATGTGGGGCTAATTTGTGAGACGTACAAAGCAAGGCTTCTTCTTCACAGTTTCTAGTTACTTTCTCTTCTCAGTCCCCTACAGGTTAATACTGTTGCTGCCACTCAATGTCCCTTGATCATAACACACTAATAATGGAAAAAAGTAATATTGTCCCACACTGGGCTAAGTGCTCATCACATTTACCACAAAGACCATTTCTCCTGGACTGTTCAAGGGCTTCAACAGACGGAATGGGTAATTTTAAGGACCAGCTGTAGCTCCTTAATCTTGGATATTTGTTAGAGTGTCATATTAGACTATGAAATATTGAATTGCTTCCCCATTATGTAAACCATAAGTTATAGTATAAGCTTTCTCAGAAGCTGTAAGAACTTGTATTGCAGAGTCTAATCTTATTAGCCATTTTTTTTAAAAAGAAAACATTTTTCTCTTTTGTAAGAGAAAAATGTAACACCACCCAGTATTTAATACTATTTCTCTGCAAGAACTGCGTAATATTAAAACTAAAACACAAAGGAATATTTATCAGTTCTTAAATAGAGGTTTCATGTGTGTTCCTGAAACTTCTTTACATTTCAAAAATAGTTTGCAGTCTCCTGTTCAAAAGCTTATGCTCGAATCAGAAACACCTTTTATAAAGCTTTAAACATAATTTTAATTTTTTTTTAATAGCATCATGTACACTTACTTAGCGCTGTTGTACATTTCATCTCCTCCTTGGTATACTGTCTGAACTGCATTACCTATTTGAAATAATGCAAACAACAAATACTGGATGGAAATGATTTTAAGACTTACTTTTTCTCATTTCTAAAAGGATTTTTTTTCTGAAAAAAGGATTTTGGCCACTGATATACAGCTCAGTGATGCACTTGTGTACTTCTAGGGAAAAACTGCTGACCAATATAAAATGCAGCAGAACTTCACAATTGTATTTTTACATTAAAAACAATCCACTGAAATTAAAGAAGGTAAGGAAACATATTTAGGCATTGTAAAACTAACTTGGGGACCTGGGAGTAAACTAAGTTACACAACCTCAATGTAAAAGCAGCACTGATTTAGTTCTTTGGTTTCTTGCATCTTCTACTTTCTACATCCTATACAGAAAGCTCTAGAGAAAAAATTTATTAAAAGGAAGAAACCAGAGAAGCACTGAGTCTCAGTACTGGCTCACTGTCCCACCTTCCCTCTCTTAAAAATGATTTTCAAATGTAATATTCAGTTAGCTAAATCAGAAAGTTCACCAAATAACAACTGCATAACTGTGTTTCCAAAGTGACTTTCGTGATATATGATTTCTAAATAAGATCTTAGCTTTCTTAGGAGATCAAGTGCTTACCTTAATAGAATTAATTAAAAAAACATGGTTGTTTTCCTAAACTATTAAGTGTGAGAAAAATATTATTTAAACCCCCTCAAGAATAATTGTTCTATTTTGTGTTTAGACTTATGCTATAATGTAAACTGCAAGTTACACTATTTCTCATGTAAAGATACTCAATCAACAACTGAACCAGAAGCAGAAAAAAAAAATCAAGTGCATCTAATTTCACTTATGGATTAACATGTTAAAACTTGAAATATTATGCTGATGGGTTAAGAGATTTGACTAAAACATCTCAAAATTTAAGTACAAATTCTTGTTACAAGAGCTGCTATGCCAGCCAATGAAACTACATACACCCTCACAAATTGCATCAAAAATCAGCAACACTGAAAGCAATTCTTAGTTACAAAAGATAATGCTTTTAGGACAATAGCAACTATTCCCAAGTGACTTCAATAAATGAAAAGCAGCAATCCTTTTGTATTTGACTGCAGTTGCCAAGCAAATTAATAGTGCTATTTTTAGTATTATAAGCTATGTTGTTTTATGTATATATATATGTATCTATATCTACCTATATATATATATCTTACAGATCTAGTAATTTTCAACTTTTACAGATATAAAAGAGAGTTTAGAATGTCAGTTTTCCAAACTGCACCTAGTAAAAGGCAGGACAACATCATCTACTTGAGATCAATTCGATCACCCTTTCCCTCTCATACTACCTCAATCTCAATTCTCTCTGCTCAAGAGAAATTGCATGTCACACGCATTTATTTTGCAGTGCCCAAAGCAAGAGGACCTCTTGATGATCCACTGATCAATTAAAAATGCCTTGTAAGTTTTCAAGTTTCCTAAGACAACCTGAAATGCCTTGTTTTTTTGAGGAAACATGAATTTCAGTAGATATCAGATGAATGCATGACAACCATCTAACCAGCCTGCAGATTTAGGAATCCACATGTAGGCTGAGAAGATGCCTGCTCACACACACACACAGAGCAGTTTGATGTTAAAGAAATTACTAGAGCAGCATTGATATAGTGCTCATTTGCCTGTTTTGGCAGTACCAAAGCTTGGTAAGTACCTCAAACACAAGTGATAATAGCTATGGTGCCAATTATTTTACTCAGCTAGCAGACACCGTAGGAACAAAGGCTGTTTAACACTCACACAAGACTGCTCACATGGACACAGAACATCCCTACTGCCAGGGAGCACAGTGATGGCTTTGCCTCAGTGACTCAGATCTAAGACACAAGAGCTCAGAGATTCCATCATGAAATTCTGCAGTGACTCTTGACACTTTTAGGCTCAGATGCAAATGCTACAAAAGGTACACTTATTGAAAAGAACTCATGTTAAGTTAATATCTGATTTCTGCTTTCAGCTTCCAGGAAAGATCTGGAATGGTGTTGTAATTTATACTTGTTCTTCTTTGTGTCTTGTGAACACAGGTCATGATCAAAAGAGGAAATAATTCTAAGATTCAATTGTGTCCCTACATCCAATTAACATGGAAACATTAAGCAATAGCTTAAAAGAACACCATTCTGATACTGAAAATTATTACTTACTTCAATATTTAGACTACCAGCTACTTCTTTATGTCACTGCTGTTCACTGAATTTTGCCTTACCAGTGAGATCTACATTCCTGTTCATCAATTGCCATAGACCCTTTGTTTTTGCTACTATGAGCACGAAGTGATAAGGAAGCGTACAAAGATCCCTCAGCTCTGTTTCTCTGGAGATCTAACCTGATACAGGCTGCTGATCTTACAAGTGTGAAGCAAGTCACAGCTGACTTAGCAGCTCCATAAAAATATAAATAAATAAATAAACGGAAACATAAGCTCCCCATAGTCACTGCAATAAAATAATTAGAATAAGTTAATCAGCTGTCCTGTGATTTTTGAGGGATCAGCCACTAGATGGCAGAAAAATGCAGTTTAATTTGCCCATCATGATGAAGAATTCACCCAGCAGCTCTCTTTACATCTGATGCAACAGGTAATATTATCCATCAAGCAACATCAGATAAAGGATGACAGGAAGGCTGATTGTCTTTCTTCCCTACTGTACAAACTACCTTGACTTTTTCTACTCTGCTGTACAACTTTAAAGATATTTAAATGCTGGAAAACTCAAGTGTTAAAACAGTTAAACCCCAAACCCTACTTTCATTATTCTGGAAAGTACCCCACTACAGGCATAGGGTCAACCTCGCTAAAGATGTTCTATTATCACCGTATCACTCCATTTAATATTGAAATGATAGAATATATGGGGAAGTTTTCTCAAGATTCAGGTATATAATGGCTGCTTTTCCACCCAAGAATTATGTGAACAAAAGTGGGTAGTGAGGAGATTGAAGAAAGGGGTATAAAAAACAGTCCAGGGAGTCTGGAAATAAAATATGAGAAGCGAGATTACAAGTTTTCACAGAAAACCCTATTTCTATAGTTTTATATACTGTTTTAACATTATTTTAACAACAAAAATGGCAGGGTTTGTTTTAATGAAATTATATGCATGTCTTGAAACTTCATACATTTGTATTACCATTACTTTTGGGGGAAAAATTGTAATAGTTTCACCGTTTTTAAAAAAAGCTTACAGTTCACCAGTTTGGTGCTTTATTCTCTCCCACAGGCTTTTTCTATTTACATTTCCTTTCTTCATATGCATTTACTATTTCTTCTTCAACTAGGTCTCCTTTAATGGCCATCATTCTTTAATATTCTAATTGGATACTTCAATTACTACAATAGGAGAGTGGACAGTCTCATTCTTTTCTACATTTCAATTTTTTTTCTGTTCTCTATTCCTACCTTTTGGGAAAAAAAAACCCAAACGCAGAACAGAACTGTAGTTCAAAGCAAAATACTTGAGAAATTATATCAGTACAATCATTGTAGCAACAAACAGAAAACTTACAAAACCCAAACTGTTTTACAGCAATTCACTCAGTTCCCTTACGCATCCCCTCTAACACGTACTGTATTAGCAGAGGGACCTAAACATTACTTTTAAAACAACCTATTTTACATTTATCTAGTAAGATCAGGATTATCTGTTTTACAGGTTGAACCTCCTTTTACAAAAAAGCCTCAGGCAAACATTACCATAGTTGACCTCAGGTTACTGTCCTTAATCCTTTCACATAACTACAAGTGTCAGTGATAGCTGACAAGATTCTAGCTCAGCTGAAATCAAAGAGATTTTTTGCAGAGATCTGCTACTTTACTTTTTCAGATGACACTACTACAGCAATACAGTTTCAGTCTACAAGGCTTGCATAGGAGAGCAATACCTCTTTACTGCACTCAAACTTAAATCTAAGGTTGTGGAAAGTAAGCAAAAAAGGCAACATAATGACAAGCTTTCCTCCTACACCCTCCCATCTAAACTAATGTTGAAAACCCCACAAATGCAGAGAAGATCAATTAAGAAGCCAATTGTGTTTTGTCTTGGGTAAAAAAAAAATACATTGAAATAATACTGAGTTAGAATTTTCAAGGCTTCATTTGAAATTACAGAACTGTTCGGCAGCAAAACAGCCATTGAACTAGGAAGAAACACGTCTAAGCAGAAAATTGGATACAGACTGAATAAACCTGAGAGAAAAAAGCTGAAATTCCTTTAGAACTCCACTCAAAGAGAAGGACTTCCAACACTATTGTCACAAGAAGAGTTTGCTGTAAAATTACATAGTTCCATATTACATTATAATTCATATAGTGAATAAAACTTAGAACAAACACAGAAAAATGTTTGTATGTTTTTTCAGGTGAAATTAAATTTTTAGATTTCAAGTTTTTCCTGCATGATGATGGCTGAAAACCAGGTTAAACTTCAGCATGCTTTACTTCCTTGAAATAAGAAAAAATCTATGAAACGTCTGAGTACTAACACAAATTTGGTTTACAAACAGTTTCCTAATTAGTGTGACTGACAGATTACTGCTTGGTACTTAAATATTAAATGAAAACATGTTTACTAAGAATGCCAGGTAAGCTACTTACTGAAGTAAAAGCCAGAAGTTCCTCTTCAGTTAATTTGTGTATTGGATTGTTCTTTTGGAAGTCTATACTGTAAAGAGAGAAATATAAAACAAAGCTGATTTCATCTTTAGAATAACATAATGCTGAACACATTTTTCGAACTTGCAGAAATCTAAAGGACATTCTGGAATTGACAAATGGGAGTATGGTATGTGCAGAAAACGACATAGAGCTAGAAACAGTCACAGAAATAAAGAACCATTTAGGGGACCAAGCAATTTAATAAGTATCTTTCCAGTACCATTCTCAAGTGAAACATCTTACACGGTTTAAGCTTATGGGGACAACAATTTCACAAACCCTGGAAAGTTTAAAATCCATTGCTTGTTTTTACAGAGATCTGTTTTGAGTTAAAATCCTAGAACTAATCGAATGCACATTCTGCAAAGGAAAAAACTACTGATACTCAAGAAGTGCTGAAGGGTAATCTCAAATAAACACCCTCTTTCTAGTCACCCAAAAAACGTGACCACATAGGTCCATCTCTCACTAACCAGCATTACCATTACCTTGAAGTATTCACAAGGGGAAAACTGGAAGAATACAGAGAGGTGAGAATTAAAATTATTTATTAAGAGTCAGATATGCCTACAGAGATAAGGCAATTTGGCTTAGAACTCTGTGCGGGTAGATGCTCTCCTTAGACAACAGCTCCCAAACATTCACAAATGTACTACAAGAGATATCACCCAATCGCACAAAACCCAACAAAGTAAAACAAAACAAACAAACAAACAAAAAACGCCACAAAAACAAAAAAACACCCCCCCAAAAAAACCAACCAACCAAAAAAAAAAAAAAATCAAGCTCCCTGTTAAAACTGAAGACACCAAGTGAAAATATATCCTAAATTGTACCACAGGTGATGGATCATCATCAAACACATATAATAGCTATATACATAAGCTTAAATTTATCACACTAAATTCTGAAGCAGGCTTCATACTCTAGGCTAAAATTACTTATTGTGATAATAGTTTACAAATTGAAATTATGATCCCTACATTACATAATTTACTTTGGAGACAAGACTTTGCCTGGTTATTCAGGCACGATTTCTTCTACTTAAAAGCACAGACTACTCACAACAATTTCTAGAAGAATGTTTGAGAGCTCTTCCAGCTCTTCTTTCCCGCACTACAAACCTCTAACTTCACATAAATGGTTATCTAGTCTGTTCCCACTGACCTCCCATGATGGAGGTTCCATACACACTTCATACCATTGATGCTGTTGTTTCACAATACCATCAGCTTCAGCAAGCTTTATGAGTGTGGCCACAAGGATATGAAGAAAAGTTTATTAACTACTGCTCTAATACATTTTCTTTCATGTCCCCACAGGAAAAAAAAAAAACCAACTTTACACTGTTGGTACACTTCTTCAAAATTCTAGACACCACCACCAGGAAACAAATTCTGGTTTATATATATATATACCTATATCTCTATCTATATATCACTGGGGTTTTTTCCTTCCTTGAGAAAATTTTTCATGCAAACAGTAAAGTAATAAAGAATTTCTCTGCTTCAGTTACTTTTTTACATATCCAATGTCAGCTGCTAGCCGAAATACTTTTAGTTGGCTTGATGTAGTCAACTAAAGTCACTAAACACTAGTCACTAACACAAATGTGACTCCAGGTAAACAATAGCAAGTTTCTCTATGCATGTGGTGAGGGAGACAATCCAAAAAAAAAAAAAGAGAAAATAAGTCAGCAAGAAAACTTCAAGTATTACACCAACTCAACAGCAGTTGGGCAGTCGGAATGTTAAGTGACATGACCACAGCTTTTGAAAAGCATGGGTAAATCAAGGGACAGTTCCATTTTGACAACAGTGGAACTTATTTTTCATCGTCCTAAAAATGTATTGATTCAAGCAGAAAGTATTAATTCTCTTCTTTTTCCAGACAGATTTTTGCCACAGCTTTTTAAGCATATAGACGCAGTTCCTCCAGATCAAAGCAGTGGTAAAACAGATCTCTGACTTCCATTTCTGCCACATCCATTTACAAAGCTTGAAGACAAACAAGTACAGTAATGTAAGTCTTGAAAGATAAGAGAACAACTAAATTGCTTTAATGATTTTCCATACTGAATCAAATAAAATTTAAAGCTATGATTTGAAACTGCATCTAGAGTAGAATTGTACCTTGGTTTTAAGCATTTCTAATGACTGTGTCAGTCCTTGTCAGACTACTTTATGGAAATTTCATTTCTATGACCTGTGTTTGTTCTGGTTTCAAGGACAGATTAAGCAGTTCATCCCAGAGAATTTCAGGAGTTGAAATCTGAGTGAAATTCAGGATCTACTGCAACAACATCTATGATGAGGCATCTTTTCATAACAATATGAAAAGAAATCACTAATCATCACATCATTCAGTTTTGTAAGGTATTTTCCATCCACTCTTGAATCCTCTCTTAAGGAGTTTATTGAAATAAAAGAGGGAAAGAAAACAATGAGCAGCAGACATTCTTTAGAGAGATAAAACAGAACCTTGGAGTAAGAAGTACTGTGCAGCAGAAAAAGTATTTTCTAGTAAATCAGCAAAAGCTAATTGTCAATAGCTTACAACCAATTCTTACATCTGATTAATCAGGTCTACCTTGACAGGCTAATGGATAAAGCACCCAGCTTAACTAACAAGCTCTATACTTGCGGACTTTATGAGTTGTCTTTGAAACAGTAGTATCAATGGCAAAGTATTGCTTTTTAGGTTATGACTGCATATTTGTGTTACAAGTACTGATTTTGAAAGTTGAAAAATGTTAAAGAACATTGCTAAAGCTATTAAAAATAAAACAACTTACAGGAATTCTAAAGCCAACTTATTAATTACGAAATGAAGCATTTACTCTGCAGAACTTCAGTCCTCACACATGAAAGAAAAACACAGAATCTGCTAAGTCTTGAGAAGAATGTTTTACTTAAAAGCTAATGCTAAAAGCTTTAGCAAGCCTGTGCTTCCTCTCAAACTGACATACCAACAGCTGGTATGGACACCACGGGTACAGCCAGCAATCCAAGCCTAAACTCTACTCTGTTACACGAAGAATAATTCTCAAAGCTGGCATCCTACTACAACATCCTTTCTGCAACATGGCTGGATATCAAATCTTGCCTCCATCTCTGACTGAGACACTTTCAGTTCCTTACCACTGTCCCACCCACTGAATGGCATTTACCATTCCTATAGGGAAGCAACACTGAATTTTGTTTGGTTGGTTGACTTTAGCTTCTTGCCTTGAGTCCTGCCAAACTCATATATACAGACAACTGCCAGTCAGCATGATTCCTAGTCACTGTTCCAAATATGACAATGGTGGTTTCAAAGTGAAATACTATGGTCAAGAAGCCTACTGTGCATCCAGCCAACGTAAAACTCAAATTAGAAGAGGAAGAGAAAATAGACAAATTACAGTTTCCTTCAGAAAGGAAGGGAACAGGAAGGATTATATGATCTCAACATAGGACAATACTGTGTCAAAAAATGAAGTCCTCATGATAATGGTCCTCAGGAATGGAAAGGCTTTGCCTTGAGTCAGTGTGGAAGACTAAGAGTGACTGGGCTAAGAATTTATGTCAAGCCACTGCTTACTCCACTACTTGGTCCTCAAACTGGATCAAATAGATTCTATCATTTTGCAACTCAGAGATCAGAAAAGCACTTTGAGAGTCAGTGATGATAACACTGCATGAAACTCACCAATCGACTATACTATACTTCTACATGCCATAACTTCTGATCCTGAGATTTCAAGCTGCTTTTTGTTCTTCTATGCTATTTCCAAAATCCATGTAGCATATAATTTCTAAACGCTAGGGAAGAAAAAATGAGGTGCAAAATCACAAGAACTTAACACTGTAGCTTTTAACTAGCAATGGACACTGAATTTATACAAGTATTCCCATTTCACTGAATAGTGGGGCAATGCATTCCTTGATGGCTGATCCTCACGGGAAGTTGGCAATTGCAGAATCTGAAATACTGTCTCCAAAATTTATGAAAGTGCTATTACTGTATAGTAGCAAATGCCAGCTGACATTTGAAATGTAATTAACCTGAAGCACAAAGAATATAAAGATTTTAAGGATAAAGCAACAGTACAGCTATTAATGAAATACTGCTGAAATTCTGAACAGGACACTAATGTTCACTCTGAGGTAACTGAAAATGCTATCCATGTATAATGCAAATCTTTTAGCCTTTTAGCTGGACTATATAATAAGGAAGGAAAAAAGTCCCATCAACTCACCACTTCATTGTCAGAATTATTCATGCAGTTGTTTGGTTGGGTTTTTTTTTAAAGTAACCATAAACTAACTCACCATATTCCAAGGATTACAGCAAGCTCTTCTGCACACAAATCAGGTACCTGGTACTGATCAGCATCTGCGAATTTTATCTCATTAAGCACTGTGTCATCATTTAAATCATAATTCTGTTGAAAGAGAAGAAGAGTATTTTAAAACAGATAATATTATGCCTTCGAAATATGAAAAATATAGATTTTTTTAAAAAGGATAATACTACCATTAAAGAAAGACACAATGGAAAATCATTTACCATTATGATAAAATAACTAACTAATGAAGCCAGTACAAGGAATTACCATCCAAAACACTTCTGCTACAAATATACTGTTTCTTACGCATGAGGAACAGCATTCAGAGCAACTCTAAGGTCACCTAATATCAATTTTCTATTTAAATAAGGGCTGGAGGCAGCTTCCCTTTTCAAACTGTTGCTCATAGAATTATTAACAATTTCATCCTCTATTACATACATACAGACAACTGAAACAGATTCATGTTATGGTCATTAATGCAGCTTTTCAGGCTAGCCACCTTGGACTCCTGGATTTTTGTTTAAGTATCAGCCAAGCCCAACTACGTAAAGCATGAGTTCTGCCAGTAAAGGTAAATTCCTTACACAGATTTTTTTTTTTTTAATGAGTTTTGTAAATTTGCAAAAAATCCCACAAAATGAAAAGACCTCACTGAGCCAGCACATTCTGAAAATGTTTGCTACTGGACAATGACTTGCGATTTTCCATAAAATTTCCTCTGGTACACACTTTTTATTTAAAGAGTCTTTAGCTTAAGTTTTACAAAAAAGCATGCTACACGTAGCTCACGGCCCATCATTTAACTTGAAGAAGAAAATATTATCATCTACGGCTGGAAAGCGTAAATTACTATGTTCATAGAATTTGTGTTTGTTTGAAAACTATAGAAGATTTCCTTGGCTGCAAGCAAAGAGGAAGTACCTATAATACTACTTCTTCCCTTCAAAAACAAACCCAAACCAAAACAACTGGTCCTGAAACCAATTATCATACTACTGGTTTTTAGTTACCAGTAGTAGTTTTCACAATCTATTAAAAACAGATAATGGATTTATATTAACAGTTTCTCAAATTTCCTATTAATTTCCCTTCAATGTCCCAGCAGTAGCTGTTTCTCATTCATATCTTCCGTTGGCAAGGTCAAAATGAAGGTCCATAAAAGAACAAAGAGCACACAGGAATGCTTTGAAATGGGTTATCTGCATTCATCACCAGTATTTTATCAGTATATAAATGAAAGGGAACTGTGATTAGACAAAGAATGTGAAGAAAATAAGCTTTGTTTTATTTTAAGTGTATAAAGAAGATATTTGCAGTTTTAAAGTCAAACTTAATATCATCATTTTCTTCTCTTACTACATTAAACTATATAAGGATTATCTACCACTTCCAAAGGAAAATTATTTTAGAAGTAGCATAATGATACAACCTCATTAGGTGTAACACAAATTACAATTTAATTTATATGGCAATTAGTTAAAAATCTCCACCTTCAGGTCTACATAATTTTTTAAATCCAGCTTGTAGAAAATATACTAATTACATTAGCTTCACTATAAATATTGATCAACTGAACTCTATTGTAACTGCATGCGAGAGCTTTAAAGCATGATTTCCATTCCTAGCTATAAATAGAACTTCCTCATTCCCCCAAAACATAAAAACAGCTCTGAATTTTTTAAAACTAATCAAACTGTTTTAACATACCACTTCATATCAAGAGTCCTTATGCCTCACGTTAAGCCTGAGACATTCCTTTCACAGAAAGTGACCTGGGAGCAAAGTTTTGAACTTACACTCTTAGATATTTTTTTTAAAATACAAATAGTTTTGCTCCTAGCGCCACCTGAGATAACATAATTGCTCAGCATCAGAGGAAAGGACGAAGCCCTTGACCAAAAATCAGCACAGCTACCAATCCAACCATTGGACACATTATTTTGATCGTATTTCAATGGAATTAAATTACTCACTGCTTAAGTGCAAAATATCTTGTTCAGTCTTCCTACTGAACAAAACTAAGGGGAGAACTTTAAGACCATAGAAGTAAGCGCCCAAAACAGGAGATGAAAATTAGGTGTGACCAGACTCAACTTGGCCTTTATCCAAACTGCCAGAATTTATAATTCTCTTAAGAAATTTTCCACTCAACCAGGACAAATCCTATCTTGAGATAAATAGAGCATTTTCTTTTATCGGCAAATGGCAGACGTAAAATAAGTACTCTGAAGAGAATTGGAAGAAAATTTCCCTATTATAATTTAGCTTTCCATATGCATATGTTAATTCAATGGAGATTCTCAGCACCTTTCAAGACTTAACTTCTATGTATTTGCCATGAATAGTCTTTTAAAAGTATACAAGATGTTGCGGTGGCTCACGTCTGGGTGGACCTGGAGGGGCAACCGCAGAAAGGACAGAGCCAGGGAGGCGACTGGTAGCAATAAGGTTTAAAGCACCACTCCTCCTGGTCATGGGGAGAAACCACGATTCCCTGTGGCACCTATCCTCTTTTCTCCTTATTTGGTAATGCTTCGAGAAAGTTCCACTTACTGTAATGGTTAGTACCTCCCAGTTTCGGTCACTCCCCCTGTAAACCCCTATTCGTTGTATCCCCTTGGTACCGCCCCATCCCCTCTCCCTGATTGGTTCCCGATGCTGGCCATGCCCATTCCCTGCTTCCTCCTTAATCCCTTGCCGACTGGAGTTCTGGGCTTGGAATCTCGGTCTTCCTCACCCTCGTGTCTGCGTCCTGTCTGCATTTCCCTCAATAAACCTTCCACGGAGAAGACCCAGCTTCGAAGTCCGTCTCCTCATTTCACTGTTCCGGTTCCCAGCTCATCCTACCTTCTGGAGCCTCTTTGCAGCGCTGCTCTGCGGACCCTGGGCAAAGGCGCACTCGGTGTTTATCGCCGCCGAGCTCGCCTGAGCTAGCCTCGCCGCCGTGCTGAGAGACCGCGGCATCCGGCACGGAGCTAAGCCCACGTGCCGCGATAACAAGATACAACAAGTATCCTCCCTAAACTCAGACAGGGATGCAACGACGGTAATTTCTGGTAGAAGGAAAATACCAGTAACTCAAATGTTAACTAAAATAACTTCAAGAAACGCTCAAGGCTGACAAATTTGAAATCAGACCTGGCTAAAGGAACACTAGGACTCACTGCTGAAGTTAATTACATTGCACTGACAAACTACATTAATAAGATATATTTTGATACTACATTTTCAATAAAAACGTATTTGAAAAAGAGGAAAAAAACCCAAACTCCTTAAATTGGTAATTCAATGCATACACGAATTGAAGAATCTACTTAATCAAATCTGGTCTAATACCTGTGGCAGAACACTCACACAACTTAATAAAATGTCTGAACTTGAAATACCTCAAGTTTCCCTCAAAACAGCGCATGGTTCTACTTCAAGATTTTCTAGAATTTGACACACACAAGATGAAGAAAGAAAATGTTCTGGGTTTTTTTGTTGTTTGTTTGTTTTGTTTGCTTTGCTTTGTTGAGAAGTAGACTGTGGGAACAGAAAGCCTCACTTTCTTTAATGAGGAGCCCAAGTAATTTATGACAGAATTATATGACATAGTCACTCAGATTTGCACAAAATTCATTCCCCTCCCTGCAGTCAAAACCTCTTGTTTCTGTTTTTTTCCAAATCACGTTTCTATTTTTTTCCAAAAGCATAGATGCTTACTTTCTCTAGCATTATTTTCAAGCCACACTCAGTAAAATTTTAGTAGGAAAATACGGATAACATCAGCATGACTGCCTGATTTTTAAAGGTTCCAATTACCCTCATTTTCTTTCTCAAATTCTCTGATAAGCTCACTTCAAAAGCTCTGTGTCCATTCACTAAAAGAACATATGAATACAGTATTTAATTAGCAAGGATAAAATATTTCATTCTGAGTTATATCCACAGCCTAAACCAGTGTAGCCATTTTTATTGAATGATGAAATAACTTTACTCCAAACTAAAGTCCTTATTAGGAATAGACTACAAAGACAAATGCTCCAGAAAGTTGCAAATAACTGGAAAAAGCACACTTACATAATATCCCAGTTAGGAACTCTGAGAACTATCATTTAGTTCTAGGTAAGTTGTAACTGAAGTCTATAACTAAGTGTGACATTCACCAAGCAGCTTCCTCTGAGCTCCCACTATCCTATAAGGGGTTGCCAAATGTAGTTCTATCATAACCCTAAGTTGTAACATATGTAGTCAATCTCATTTCATCAAATCAAGTGGAACACTAAGGACACACTAATGGGGAAACAAAAAAAAAAACCTAGGATAGTCTCCTAAGATATTTATGCATTCAACTTTGAAATGGAGAAGTATTGACAATTTTTTTGTTTAAGATCCCTGCTTGACCTGGAAGTCTATAAAGGCACAACATTTTTTAATAAAGGCTTTCCTATTTGAAGTATAAACTTTGGACCATAACACCTCAATTTATCTCTGGTTTCTTTAGCAAGTTCAAATAACTTTAAATCTTATGAAGGAAAAATGCCATCCTAAATCAATTCAGTGGTTCTCAAGCAATTTATAATTGAAGTCATCAAGCACACCCCTAGGATCAGTAGGACCAACTCACATGATTCATGTCACAGGAATAAGTAGAGCAATTTCCTATCTTTGCACTGTAACTAAATACATCTGTCAGTCCATAGGAATGTGTGCATTCCTGTGATGCCTTGCAGGCTATTTTGAAAATCTGCCTCTCACCTGTTTTCCTAGTTCCATCATTCTCAGTCACTAAAAAGTAATGCACTAACTGTAGAAGATCATATTTGCAAATATGCTCTTAGGTGAGTAGCCACATCTGTCTTGCAGGCATTCGCATGTTATTTTACCCAAAATCCTTGGCAAATATTAGGCAAATTACTGTCCCACAGCTCATCCACAAACTTTCAAAAAGCCCAACTAAGTTTCTCTAGGCACAACACACTTTCCCCTAGCAGACACCCAACAAAAGCTTCAGAACATTTTCATTTAAAGAAATTAAAGCAATTCTTCTCAGATACATACTATTGTCAAGCTTTCTAGAGGAGTTGGAGCTGGACTTAGATCACTGTGAGGAAGGAGGAATTCATCTGCTCTTTGGACATCCAAAATAAGCTGTGCAACATATTTTTCTTGATATCGTGTTCTCTTCCCCAAAGCACCTACAGAAGAGATGTTTATATTAAAGAACATTAAAAACCAGTAATCCACTCATATACTAGAGAGTTGGTACAAATAAAGAAAAAGCAGGCAAAATAAAGAAATACAATGGAAATTAACCTATGAAATTCATCAGCAGTTTAACTCTGCTTGATCTCTTTGCAGTGAACTACATATGTTCTCACTGCCAGCTAAGACACACAAAGTAATACATGCTACAAACACACAAACACAGCTATATAGGTCTTGCAAAGCTGCTTTTAGTTAAATTCTCCATAACTCAGCATATTGAAAACTCATAGTCATCAAGTTTCATCAGTTTCCTCCTTATTCCCAAGCAATAAACCAGAAACAATTGTTCAATTCGCCTGCTCAAAGTTAGTGACTACATGGAGGCATTTAGGCAAATGAAAATCCCATAATATCTTACAGGCCATCATTTTAAATGTTTCAAATCTTCATTTGAAGAGTTAGGTCTTTGAAGAAGGATCACAGACACGATGTTACCATAATATGGCAAATAAGATACTGTAAAAGTAATATTGGGAGTGAGTGAAACAGCAAACCAATGAAGGCTGTATAATCAATTAACCAATATTCAGAATACACAACAATTCCTCTCAGTGCTGTTTCTTCAGTTATTTATTGGACCTACTGACAATTTTTATTTGTTTTTACAGGGGTAATTGACATTCAAACCAAATTGTAAAGAAAAACATGTCTGTTCTTCCTCTGTTAGCAACTTGTTTGCAAAATGCAATCAGAGAAATCAAAAAATAATTTCAGGACAGTAACTTAAAATAACAGAATCCTAACCAGAGCTGAAATGGAGCTAAAAATTACTCTATAAAATTTGGAAGTTTGCTTGTTCATTTTTACTGTGATACAATGTTTAGACAGTGTGAAATGGAGGCATGAGAGCTAATCCACTGCTGCTTTTGCAGAGCAATTAAGATCAAATAAAGTTACTATTTTCATGATAATTTTGAAAAACTTTCAGTATATAGAATCTTTGAGGCAAAGATGATTGACTGTTCATGTGACAAAGGCCTGAAGATGAGGCCACTGTCTGTAAGAATCATCCAGCAGAAGCACTGAAATAGCAGTTACACACTTTTCTTCCTGAAAGTGTAAAGAGATGAGTAGGGAAGCCAGAAATTAAACTGATTTCTCCTTTTCTGCCAACTACCCCCTTTAGTGGAAAAGCCCTGTATTAAGATTTTATGAAGAAATGAAAAAGGTGAAAAAAAAAAATCACTTTAAAAACCACACAGCCCACTGCAGAGAAGACACACAGAGAGAAATACTGGCTAATGATTCATATTAATTTTACACAGTAGCATTCAATTCTCAATTTTAATATTGCTTGAAAATCATTATGCTGTAATTCACTTCCTGTTATGTCTTATTGCCTAAACAGCTGAAGGAAACACTCACACATTTATTCTGGATACCAATAAAATTGCTTACTACCACTCAGAAACTGTGATTTGTTTATGCTGTCATATGCACACACCTCCCACCCCATTTTTTAAACCTAAGAATTCCTTGCTATTACAGGGACTAAACACTATTCTTGACTTGAAAAATATATATCACATGTGTTTAAGCTGAGGAAAAAATTTGCTTGGTTTATACCACCATGTATGGTAGTGTTCAAGGCCAGGCTGCAGAAGGCTTTGAGAAACCTGGTCTACTGGGAAAGTGTCCCTATCATTGATCTTTAAGGTCCCTTTCAACCCTTAACATTCTACGGTTCTATGATATACACTCACAAAGTAGAAGGAATCTACACAGAAACTTTACTTTCTGTTTCACATTAAAAGTTCCCAGAGATGTGTTACTGGGCATGAAAACAATAAACAGATCTCAGAGTTCAGCATTATTAATCCTCTAGATCTGCTGATCTTAAATTTATTTTGGATTTCTACCCTTCATTTCAATAAATTTATATGCAGGAAGGATCATGGTGTTCTCTTTTACTGGAAATTGTTTTGTAGAGTTATTGATGGTTATGACTCATTGTGAGGGACATAATGATACTTTTCAATAAAAGATGAATACGGTACATATTTGGATTAATGAGACTTAAAAAAGTACACAAACCAAGTATGATTTATTCACACATTACTGAAATAACTTTGGAAAATACTGGTCCTAAAATCTTCTGTTTTAAGAACAATATATAATTCCATGCTGTAATACAATACTCAGTTAGTAAGGATTACTATCATTAATACATATAAACCTCTCAGAATCTTTTCCTAAAAAGGAAATGCCTCCCAAAAGCCTTAAAAATGTCTTTGCTAGAGACTGAATTTTCACATTAAACCAAAGTCTTTTTTGATGATGTAACATTCCTCCCATTTAGCCCAAACATGCATGTCAAATGAATTTGTCTAGAATGCCAACAATTCCCACATGTTCAGTTCAGTTCATTTGCCTTCAGGTTAGACATAACTATTCTAATAGATTTATGGAGATAAACCACAGGACAGTTAGGAGTTTCACAACATTTTCTAAGATACTATATCACCACAATCTTTCTCTGGGATTAGCATAACCTCTTGGTAAAGTAATAAAAAAAATAAATAATTCCACTGCATCCAATCTTTTTTTTTTCTCCTCCAAACAAGAAGTTTTTTTTCTAAGTTAGATTCAAGGAAATTATTCATCCAAAATCTGAATATCTCCTTTAAAGGAAAAAAAGAAATCCAACATGAAGACTATCAGTGAATAACCACCTGTCTCTTTGATTTTACTTGTTCTCAGTTAACTGCACTTTTATAGCTAAAGTACCATCATAGGTATTTATGTTTTTAATAAAAAACAAGAAAAATTTTGACTAATTTTAAAGAAAAATACTTCATAATACCAAGTTGGCAGTAAATGCCACACTTGGAACACACCATATGCACAGATTGTGCTGCATACAGGAAAGAAAGGGTAGGATCAATTGAAATGTACAGATTTCCTTCAGATACATGTAAACTACTATGTTTTAAGTGGATACCATCGAATATAATCAACTCATAGTTAAACAAAAGCATTATGCCACAATATTTCTGTTACAGATCTTTCAAAGTAAGCTTTTAAAACCTTTGAATAAATGAGCATGGAGTTCCACATAATTAGTTAGTGTTTCTTTGGGGTTTTGTTCAGATTTTTTTGTGTTTTAAGGGTTTTTTTTGCTGCTGATGGCTTGGGGGTTTTTAAATTAAATTATTAAACTGATTCATGGTATAAACAGGATTAGCTGCAGCTCCAACCTAGATATGAAGGAACATGAGCCTTGTGACATACAAGTGATGTAATAAATAAGGAAGCTGCAAGTTTCAGTTCCTTAGTGCTTTCCACAAATAGTCTATAGAAAAAAACTAAATAAAGATTTTTTGCATTTCTACTCAGGTACAATTTCAAGTTCTCACACAGAAAAGGTGTGATTTTATGTCGTTTTGATGGCCTAGCAGGACCATCTAGACCATAGATCCACATCTATACATGTAAAGTTGCAATTGCAGCAATCTGATCTTCCTGACTCCAAAGAATAGGTTCTGAGAGGTAATTATAAAGTCTCCATAGTGACTGAATCCTTGTGATTTCTGTTCATCAAAAATTTGACTTCCCTACTTATTTCCTGTGATAAGATCAGTTCTAGGAGCGAAGAGTAGATCCAGGCTAGTGGCACAAAAGGTCTTTTTTTGACTGCATCAGATCATCATGCAGACTCCTTTTAAAGTGTCTCCAAACAAATGAAACAAAACAAAAAGTATTCATCAGGACACCAGCAGATGCAGCTAGACCTAGAATTTGACATGGAACATTAGAAAGAAGGCTTACAATACCATAACTCTTCAAATACCCATTTTGGGATCTTTTTTAACTAGATGCCATATATCTCTTCCAAGTAATATTAATTATTAATTAATAATAAGACAAGTAAGACCTACCTGTTAAACATCAAGCTTTTTCAAAGTACCGTTCTTTATTACTTAGGTATGTAAAAAAAAAAAACCCAATCCAACCAATCATCCTCATAGACTTTACAAGCAAAACTTACCTGTAAGATTAATCTGCAGTTTTGTTATGTCTTTAGCCATATTGAAACAGTGTTTAGCTTTTTTATACTCATAGTAAAACAAAAATGTATAGGCAGACTCAAGATGGAATTGAACTGCTAAGTGCCAGCTTTCACCACCTATGAACAAAGCTTCTGCTTCTGTCACTGCAAATTAAGAAAAAGAAAAGAGATGAGAATGTAGTCCAAGAGAATGATATTTTAAAAATATATTTAAAATATCACGAGAGAATGTCTGTTGTTCTTTACAACTTCACACATTTAAAAATTCACTGATAGTGTATAAAAGATTTATGAGATTTAATGCATTTTTCAAGTTTTATATCTAAGGATTGCTACTAGAATAAAGAAAAGTTCAGTCTTTGCTTATATTTAACAGCAAAGCTGAAGCGGGAAATATCACTTCCACAGAAAATAATGAACTATAATTGTATTGGACCTTCTGAAAAACATAAGAACAAAATACTGAGCTAATGCCCACTCCGTTAAGCAGTAAGCTTCAAATGAAAGTTTCAACAGCAGATCGAGCATTTGAATGGTGACTTGGGATTCTTAAGACATTTTCTGTTTGGTTGGGTTTTTTGTGTTGAGTTTTTGTTTGTTTTATAAATAATTATTGATTTTCTGAATGATGAAAGATCATTTCCTCCATCTGAATGGGAGAAAATACCTTTGTGAATAGATCTCAAGTCTTCAGGAAAGAAGACTTGACATTTTCTCATCCAGCATAAAAGCATTTGTGTTTCTTACATATTTTCTATCAAAGTACAGTAAGTTACAAGAGAATATTCCTGCAAATACAGACTATTAAGTAGAAAATTATTCATGCCGATTATTCTTAAATGGAAGTGGGTTTTTTGCTTTGTGCTTTATTTCAGCATTTTGCAAAAATATTTAGATAATAAGAATTCCAAAAAAGCTCACAGCATTAACAGTACTCAAAAAGGACTGGCTACCAGTTATAACACTAAGGCTGTGTTCCTTAATGGATACTTATGTTTTCAAACAAGCTTTATTAATGGTGTTGAAAAGTCTTACTATATGAAAAAATACTATTATCAAGGAGTTTTTAAACATTTTCTCTGACTTTTGAATTTAGAGATTGGCAGTCAACTCTAGCATGAAGATTTTACTGCTTAAACCTCCTAGACATTATTTTTTTGTTAGTACTTGTTAATCCTCAAAACCTGTCACTTAATATAGAAAGGTGCTAAGTCTAAACATAGTTTTTACACAGCTTTTTAAATCCACTAAATCAAAATCTGCAGATAAATCCTGCCTAACAACTTTTTCAAAGATGAGGTTTAAAGATTTTGTTTCAAAAACACAAACTAGTAACTTAAAAATATTACTCCAAGCCTACAATATACTGGACATGCAGGTACACGTGGAAACCACACAAAAATGCAACTTTTGAACTGAGTGACACTAATACAATTTCAAGCAAAAAAAACCAGGTTATAGTCTTAATTGTGCATTACAACTTGGTTTTCCATAGCTAACAAGTTTCAGTGAGCTAAATACAAGATTACTTGTGCTAAATCCATATGATGAGCTCAAGTGACACACTGAGAAGCAGGCTTACCACTACCTATCTAAATATCATTTACCTACAGTGCTTGATACGTTTAGGCATTTTGAGACTTCAAGGACCTTTGGGGAAAGTTTCACATCACTAGTAGTACTGATGGAGTGGCCCAGAAAGAAGCACTGATGTCCCAAACTGACAACATCCCTCTGGCACCCCATACAATGTTTGGCACATGGCCAAATAAATGGGAAACTGCTCCTAGTCCCATTGGTTTTGTATAATAGCTGCTTCAGAACAGCAGGGAATCACTGCAGCTGTCTTCTATTCAGGAGATAATACTGACCTAACACTTGAGAAAAATGTATTTTAAATAGAAAAGGTAATTTCTCCTAAATTTGAAGATCTTTTTTTCTAGTAACTAACACAAAGTTTTCTTGAGAACTTGATACAGAGAAGCAAGTGGGTTATTCAAGCCCTAGTCAAAGACCGTTTAAAAGTATTTATTTTATGGAATATGAAGGTACTTGTTTGAAATACCAGATGGCTTCAATGAGAAGCAGTTAAGAGGCACCAGGCAGCAAAAGCTGTCGGAAAGAAGCTAACTACAGATTATGGGGTACTTCACATCATTTATCTCTGACAACCCTATCCAAGAATCTCAAAACAAGCCACTATCAAAAAACCTTTGTCTGTGATCACATTTTCATCTTAGAGGCTGAAAAACAGTATGTGCCTTACAAGTCCATGCCAACTTAAGTGAAATTCTGTTCCCTCTCTACCCATTGTAGTTATAACAGTTATGACTGCAAATTCCTCTCTCCAGTGCTATCTTAAAAGTGATGCTGCAAGCCAATAAAACAAGAAAGTAGAAATATACCTTGTTGTATACAGGTCTGGGCAAGAGTAAACAGCTCAGGTGATCTCTCCTCTAACAACTGCTGATGAATATTTACACATCTTAGAGTCCACCAAGGTAATGTCTGAAAGAAAATATGGATACTTCAAGTTCATAACAAGTATAGAGCATTAAGAAAAAAAAAGAAAAAAGAAAAGTGGCTTTAAAGTACACATTTTGTAGCCTATGCAATTCTAGTTTCTAAAAAATACAAACCTGTCCAAAATAGCTCTTTTATTAAAAAAACAACCATTACCTAGCATATAGATGAACATATCCAGGCAACTCTACAGTGGTCGAAGAGTTTGATGAATTTCTCCTCTGTTAATTTCTCTAACTGCCCTTTGAACCCTGCAAATCTTTAGTACCACCATCTGGTAAGAAACACTGTGAACAGCAGAAAAAATAAATACTTGCGTGCACTTATTTTGGAGCAGCCACTTGATACTTTGATTTCAAAGCTCCTAATTCTTGTAATAATAAGAGATTGAAATAAAACCAAAACGCAAAATCCAGCTGTTTCCTACTTATCTTCTTTCGTGTCACATAGATCAATAGAAAGCCATGATCTCATTCTTCAGCAATCTTTCCAGCCTGAAGAGTCCTGAACTATTTAGTTACTGTTTGTATGGAAGTCATTAAGTATTTCTGATCATCAAGCGTTGCCCTTCTATGCATTTTTTCCTGTTCTGTTTGACCTCTTTTTATTTCTTCAGGTGGCAGCATAAAGGAGCCTGAGAGAGGCAGAATAGGAGTGGAGTTGCTATTGAGAACACATTACAATCACAACTGAAAGTCCTAATGCCTGTATGTTGAACTTCAGAAGGGCAAAGATGTTACTGAACTGAGCAATCACTCTACAGCAGGCAAAGCTGAACCATGGCCCAGGAAATACCTGATTTTAGAAAGCTGTGTACACAAAGCATAGGCTCCCTGCAGTCTCTTAACCTCTTCTCTAGGTGCAACAGGTGAAAATGTGTGGAAAAGTTAATTTCAATACTCTAGTCTCAAAATTATATTTAAGATTACAATCTGTGAATGTAGAGCACACCTCTACAGAGGCTCCAATGACTGCTATTTATTCTGGTGCTGCTAGCACACCAATCATTTCCTATGAAAGATGTCTGATTGCTTTAGAGGCACCTGTCTTCTGATCTTTTTATGCAGGTATGCTTCTGTAAGAGGGACCTAAGGGCTGTGCAGTATTCCAGCACAAACATCTAAAACAATTACATGTAGCTGACTCTAACGTCTCTAGAAAGGAACCATCAAAAAGAATAATAGCATCTATTTCCAAGAGCAATGAAAAGCGACTTTTGATATCAAGATGGACAGAGTAAACCACACAAACAGGCATAGTGAAACAGGTCAGATCCCAACATTTCATCATTTATTTAGAAACCTAAAGGCAGTTTAAATAAGAAGTTCCAAATTATTTGAATTTACTTTTATACAATGAAGTATCAATTTTCACATGCAATGAAGTATCCAGTTTATTAATACAGTTTCCTGAGGCCTTATGCTTACCACTCAGAAATGCTAGAATCGGTGAGAATATATTTTTTAACTTTCAGATAAGCCAGCTCACCAGTGTACAATATTCTATCAGCCATGTTTTCCGAATCCAAGTTGAAAACTTGCAGATGATTTTTAAGCATTTACTCGTCCATGTAAAACACCATACAGGACTTCATTAATGCTTTAGATAATACATTTTGAAGTATTTTACCTTGTTTTAAATTTATGTGCTCTACTGTTAAAGCAGCAAAAGTATTAAGAGGCTACCTTTGAATCAAGCAGAAAGGAAAAAGAATGGCAAGCTTTAATTGCTACACTGATCTGTTGATGAAAGTAGTTCCTATCAGTTGTTGCCTTTGAACTACTATTCAAACTTGATGTAGCCACAAATAATCGAACCTCAACTGCATAGAATAAAGCCCCCCATTATGTCATTCTCAGGGGAGGCAGCAGGAGAATTCTCTATACCAGGTACATTTTCTGTTTCCTTGGCTGACCCAATTGCTGAAATTCAACAGCACTCATCTGTGAATAACAGGGAAAACGATGGAAGAACTTGGCTTCCAGAAATGCAGTACAGCCAACATCTCCCACACAGTTTAATTCATCACTCATACAAAGACCCAGCTGGGAATGGATGTTGTCAGCCAAGCATAAGGAGAGGCCATGTGGCATTTTGATCTCTAGCCAAATTCTGTTCAACTGGAATTCAATAAAGAGAAGTTGCTGCTGTTAAAAGTCCCCCAACTTCCAGAGAGCCCTGCTACCAACCAGGCTGCTGCTGAACTACAAGGGAGGTAGAGACCCTCTAAGAGGTGCTTCATCGTATCTTCTTGTTTTTAACACACATACACAACAGAGATTTAGACTCAGAATTCATACAGTAGTGGTTAACAGTATCCAAAGGTTTGTTAAAAAGGATATAGGATATGTAAGCTGCATTATAGGGCATTCCCAGCTACCCCTTGACAAACAGAATCACAAAGTCAAGGGCTGTGTGTGTCTTTAAAAAGTTGCTTTGTATTAAATTTTCAATTTTTCCAGCCAATGGAGACACCCTTCCTCTGTTTTGGGGAAGACAGTGAGTAAATAGCCTATCTTTAGGAAAAAGATACTTGTGATTAATTGCCCTCACTTTGTCCCAACTGTTTCTTAGAGGGAAGAACCTCAGAGCTACAGGAAAAGAAATGGAAGTTAGAATGATTCAATGAGGTATGAAGAAAAGAATGAGAGAACCAATTAAGGAGTAGCTGGTAGTCATAGTCATTAGTCACATATTTCTTACCTGGAGAGATGCAAGCTTGTGTCTTGAATTCACAAGGATTATCCTGGCTATAAGCAGCAAAATAGGATGAGAAGTCAAGGTATAGACTGATTCACCATCTAGAACCAGCATCTTCAGAATAGTTGCATGCAGCATTTTTGGCTAAAAGAAGAGGGGGGGAAGAAAAAAGATAAGTTTCAGTGTTTTTTATAAACTTAAATTTATAAAAAAATAATGTAATATAGAACTAGTAAAAATAGCTATTAATGTATTTAAGGAAAAAGTCTGCTCAAAATATAAAAAACAAAAACAAACAAACAAAAACCAAAACCAAACCAAAACAAACAAAAAAACCACACCAAAAAACCCCAAAACAAAACAAAAACCCAAAAACAAACAAAAAAACCAAAACAAAAAACCCAAAAGCTCAGTCTCTTGGAGTCTCAACCTTTTACCAAATCATGACAAATTTTGTATTGTTTCTTGCTGTCCCGATACACCATATCAACACGTTCTGCAAGACACTGATTTCCTCCCACCTGAAATGCCCATGTCATGCAGACAACTATCCCCAAATACATTCTAGTAACATAATCCTTCCCATGATCCAAGGGGAAAAGGTTCTGGTAAATCCATGCCAAAAACAAACTATAATTATGAAACAATTTTATAATTAAATTAGTCCTACAGCACTGAAATATACTAGATATTCCTGCAATGATGTCAGTATGTGTTATCATTTTGTTTCCCCACAGGGAGCTTCCTGTTGGAGTGGCATCAGAGCAGCAATATTAGAGCCATTATTCCCATTGCCTGGTAAATAAAAACCTCTCCCTGCTTTGGATGCGTCCCTGTATGAATATATTCTCTACAGCAACTCTTTTACTTAATGGCCTTGAGGTAGCTCTCCAAGGGACTCAGTGGTGATTGTCATCTGACAGTCACCTATTCTTCCCTCTCTTTTAATGCAATGAAAGCATTTGAGCAGTTTATCTTCAGGCTCAGGGAGAAGTCCATTCATCAGTCTGTGCCTGGTTCTCACATGGCAGATTTCCTCAGCGAACAAAAAAATAGGGTTTTAGTTTTCAGTTGGTATAAAAGGGGCAGGAAAAGGTAATGGAAGGGAAAAGGCAGAAGAGAAGGTTAAATGACAGCTTGCATTGAAGTCATTTGCCTAAGAAAGATTCAGTCTACACAACCAAGATACAAGTTATTTGAATCATATGTCATCTTTTTAAACTAAACAAATAACGTAATTCTAAGTAATCTGAAACTCTTTTCAATACCTGTATCAACAGGTTACATCGAAGACAAAAATTGTTAAGCTACATGAATCCCCTAGTTCACTTTTTAATAACAGAGTCATTTTCAAGTTTATTCTGATTTACTAAAGGGTTTTTAGCTTGCTTTAACATTGAAAATACTTCTACTTTGCATACAATGATTTGGGATAAAGGGGAATTCTTGCATGACATCACTGCAGTCATTTCAATCCCGCTGTGGAAAATGATGATCACAACAGTCTGACAAACCACTTGAGAATAAAGAAACTGCCAACTGGAAATATACAAGACCTGTCACACCTCTGGCCATTCAGAAAGGAAGAACCTTATCAACAGCTGTGATTTTGCGAGGAGAAAGTCATCAACCATTACTTCTAAAGATTAATTTTTCAAATAAGCACACAGACACACACAGAGTAAGACACTCAACACAATTTTCAGTTTAATGTAAATATCTTCCCCATCTGCATGTTTTTGATTCTTTCTATAATCGATGTAGACCACACATAAAACACACAGCGGGAAAGCAAAGGTGATTTGTTATAAAACCTTTTTCAAAAACAGCCTTGCAATGTTATAGTTACCTATACTTGTTTAAGCATGTAGTAACAAATTAACGTCAAATTCACATTTCAAGTCTTTTGACTACAAAACCCAGTCCTGTTAATGTAACATTAACAAAGACTGAGGGAGGAAGAAGGGAAAGTTGATGACATATTACAGCCTTGACAATAAGCCAACAAGTCTCAAGAGCCAAAGAGCTGCTATCTTTTATTTTAACAAATCCATGCCCTTCTTCATGAAACAAACCCCATACAAAAAAGACATCCTTTACCTTTAGCTGAGAAAGTCTAAACCAACATTCATTTTTCCAGCTTATGCTCTAAGAACACATTATCCGTGCAGAATTCACTGCCCTGAGGTAGTCTTTAAGATGAGAGAACAACTATAAGTAAGAGGTAGACATTTAAGACGTTGCAGCTTCAAGGGCTGCAAAGTTAAGAATCAAAGTCCACCAAAATCTCTAGAACACTGGCAAAGAGCAAAAAGAAATTTTGAGCTAGTGTTGTTGTGCTTAAACACCTAAATGCACAATGTGTTGAACCTATGTTATAGCTCAAAAATTACACATATCTCAAAACAGCCACAAACCCAAGACTTGCTGACCTAGTAAACCTGGGTTAGATTTTTGAGTCTTTCTATTCTGCATCAAACTTGACATCAAAAATGTAATCATTTTATTCTGGAGTAATTTTCTTAAAACACAGAAACTTTACTTCTCAAAGCACAGAAACTTCACAGAAACACAGAAATATACTAGTAATTACTTTATGAACATATGAAGAGAAATCTCTGGGGTAGCTGTCATCCAGTTTCTCTTGGACCTGCAAGTGGTTTTGTTTGACCACCTGTTGACTGAATACACACAAATCAAGCTCAATTCACTCTAGACAAATATTTTTGAATCTCTGAAGCACAGCTGTTTATGTATTCAACTTTCAAACAGTAACTTAATGGCTACTTTTAAGTTACTACTACTAAAGCCCTAAATCAACTGCAAGCTGGACAGTACTCTTGGGTATTTCAATTTTCACAGTATTTCAAAAGTATTTCCCAGCACAACTGGTGCCACCTGAGTAATGATAATAATCAGAAAAAGCTTCTGCCATTCACAGTCAATAGCTCTAAAAATAGACATTATGAGAATTTTAGTTTAGGGAACTAGTTCTTTTCTTGCAAATGATAGATGCAAAGTGATCATTCAGTATGCTTTTACTTTTGTGTACTGAGAACCATTCTGGCCTTTGTAACACTTCATCAGCTCCTTCTGTCTTAGGGATCCTTCCCCTAAATATGAAAAGGTAAGTACAGGCATAAAGAAGTAGATAAAGACAGATTAAAGGCTTGGAAAGAGTTCATTAAATGGCAATGAAGGTGGGGTGGAGACAAACTAATTACTGTATCAGGAAGCTGCTACATGTGGCTACTAAGCCACATATACTGGGCTTCTCATATTTTAAAAAATACAAAGACTACTGCACAACAATTCGTCATTTAGCAAAGCTAAGGTAATCTATCTTCCAGATTAGGTTACCTGCCAAAGGTTTGACCCTTGAAAACAGAATTCACTCTTCAGACTTTAAGGCAATGGAAATACTGCTTTTGTTTGTAACTGCTCTTCTCCTCAATTTTCTGCAAAGTGGGTAAGATTACAGAGGAGGCTGTCTCCAGTTTTACAATTCACATCAGCAAGGGGTAACCTAGAGAGAGCTGAGGTCCGGACTGAAGATAATCAAGGTGCGCTACAGCAAGCAAGTCTTGCCTGAGAGCACTACATGTAGAAGTACTTTGGTTCTGAAAGCTCTTGTTCATATACTCTATGAAAGTGACTTTGCTCTGCTATTAAGAGAATATTTTTCAAGTGATTGCATTAAGAATCCCCCTTCTTTTCTATATTCATAGTAAGCGAATGCAGGCCAAGACTGTAGGCTACTTTAGCAGACTATCTTTGCTTACAAGACTCTGCCTCCGCATTTAGCCTTTATCATCCATCCTCACATTCCCCACAAGAGGGAGAAATCTGCATAATTTTCAAAGCCTATATCTCACTGGTCAAGCATAGACTTTTCTTCCTAGCTAGTTCGTGCTAATGGAAGCCAAGCATCTGGGCTTGAAAAAGGGAATTCACAACAGATGGAATTAACAAGACCAAGGAATCATACTGGATTTGAGACAGTAGTGCTACATAGTACATTGGTGTTTTTCATATTAATTATGAACATGGCTATAGATGCCAATAGAAGTGTGGCAATATTTTGGTCTCTTCCAGCAAAAGGATCAAATAATGAATAAAAGAAGGAGTAATAAAAACATAAGGGAAAGAAATTATTCAAATACATTCCAAAACTTCTTTGGGATCAGCCTGGAAGCTACAAAAAGAACAGCAGGAGCTGTTGATACATGCATTTGGAGGATTCCTACCAGTTATTTACACGTATTATCGATTAACACATTGAGATCTTCTTCCAGATGGAGCTTCTCATCGTTATCAGATATATTCTACTGTTGAATATGAAATCAGACAACAAATAAAGCATCAAACTGCTTGTCCTCACAACATTCTAAATCATCAGTGGTCTCAATTAGCACTACTACACATTTTTTTCCAGTTCATTCACTGAAAACACTAAGTTCAATTGTATGAGGTAATACATAGAAACTCTGAAATTTAAGGCAGAATAAACATGCTCCAACAGTTCTATACCTTTTATTCCCTTACATGCAAAGAGACAGTGACAACTCTTTTAAGACACAAGGAGGCCATTACTATAAGCCACTTATTCTAAGTACTGAGCTCATTAATGATGTTTTAGTCTAACCCAGAAAGTTCAAAGCCAGAACTGCTAATCCATGTTAACCAGAATTCAGTACTTTTTAATACTCCTTTACCACATGCATCCATTAAAAAACTCAGCATAGTATCAGTCAGACTATTAACTGGTGTGGTAAATTCTCACAGTTGTTTTAGAAAACTGCAATACATCTAATAACTAAAATGTTACTTTTGCATGAACTCTGAAAATCACAAGCCAGTTCTGCAGGATATAAAACCAAATCCTAAAACAGTACATGAATGCAACCATAATTTAGAGAGAAAGCTGGAATTAATTTGAGGAAAGGGAAATAAAATACACACATTCATGAATATAGTTCATGGAAGACATCCAAGAGGCCCCTACTAGCAACTCATTTTAAAGAGGCTATTTTATTTATTCTTCACTAAAATTAATTATGGTCTCATGCAGCCTTACTGCACTCATAAGAAAAAAAGTTATCTGGGAGCAGAAATGAAACTATGCCACTGCTGCAGAGGTGAAACTTTCCAAGGATAGAAATGGCAGCAGTTATATACCCTGAAAACAAAGACTAATCCAATAAAGTGTTCTGAAAATAAGAATAACAATTTTTTAAATATTCCTGAAATAAATGAGACATTTTAATGCTGAAATTTAGTAACATTACTTAGAGCAGGCTAAAAGAAACATGAAGACCAAATTTTTAATCTTGATGTGGAAAAAAATAATTTTAGTTTGAAAACCTGAAAAATGGAAGATCTGTTTAAAGAGGGATTCCATCAGTCTTAATGACAGAATATGGAAGGTTACAACACATGGAGAAAGTTGAGTCCCATTTTTAACCCATTTTTTCTGAATATCTGTATAGGCAAGAGAGGAAAGCTAGATTAAAGGAAACACACAAATGTCACTTATTGAGATGTTCATTTTTACAGAATGTTTATATACTAAGAATCCTTGGAATGAAAAGTACATAAAGATAATTCAAAACATAATTCAAAACCTTTTGAATTAAGACATTTAATGAAGAAGAGAACTGGATATTATATTTTAGCACATAAGTGCTTAGTGGTCTTGGAAAAAAAAAACAGTGTTAATGTGTCAGAATACAGATATCAGTAATATAAATAAAGGTAAACTTCTGCCTGAATGCATAAATAGCTAAACTTTGAAGCAATATTGAAGTCTGATGGAGCACTCATTAGAAATAAAGCATGTTCAAGTCAATTTTCCTTTATAATCTCTTGCCAATTTAGTTTCTGCAATACCACCCCTGCATAAGCAAACATATTTCAACGCATCACATTCACAGCCACTGCAGAAATATAATAGGAATTAAACAGGAGATCATGCATTTCCTTACTTAACAGGGAATTAGTATATCATTCTTCCAGACATTAAATGAAATTGCCTGGAAAAAAGAAGGCTTCAGGGTGACCTAATTGTAGCCTTCCAGTAACTGAAGGGGACCTACAAGAAAGACAGAGCGAGACTATTTACAGGGCATGTAGTGATAGGACAAGGGGGAGTGGCTTAAAACTGACTGGGAGTAGGTTTAGGGGAAGAAATTCTTTGCTGTGAGGGTGGTGTGGCACTGGTACAGATTGCCCAGGGAAGCTGTGGATGTCCCTTCCCTGAAAGTGTTTAAGGCTAGGTTGAATGGAGCTCTGAGCTGCCTGGTCTAGTGGGAGGTGTCCCTGACCATGGCCAGGGAGCTGGAACTGGGTGATCTTTAAAGTCCCTTCCAAGCCAAACCTTTCTATGATTCTATGAAATGGTTAATAGAAATTATGAGCACTGTATTTTGCAGGTCTCTGAACTCTGTCAGTGACAGTAATCCTATGAGCATCATCTTGGGCCACAGATGGGTTAGACTGCAACCTGCGCATGCACATTAACATAGAGTATAGAGTTCTGCAGTAAACAGAAACCAAAATTGGTATGCATATTTCAATATCATAATATTAAATATTATAAAATTATAAAAAGAATGACTGAAATTAGGTTTTATTATTTTTACTATATATAAAGGCAAAATGAATTACTTTTCCCCTCGGAGGTAGCACGCTTCAAAATTTCTGCTAATTCATTTCACACCCTAGAAGGTTCTGTACACTTGGTTTCCACTGTTACATATTTAGTCATCAGAAGATGAGATTTGAATTTCAAGTATCAAAAATCACATGAAAAATAAGCCTATATATATGCACTGTGTGAGCCCTAAAAGATAATCCAAATTTATAAACATCTATTTTAAAAAGCAGGAGCAATACTGTATCTGAATTAGTTATTTGGAAATACAACCTTGCAAATGAACCTAAGGCAGGACTTCATTAATTATGGAAAACATGCCACAATAAGGCAGCAGAGCCAACAGTTTTACATTAAACTTTTCAAATACTCAAACTTCGCCTCATTTCACAGTTCACACCATTTACATTGTTCATAGTCCATACCTTATTCTTAGTGAAATTCTAAATTCAAACTCGTGCATAGATTTAGCATTAGCAAGAGAAAAATCAAGAACCTGTGCTGAACCTCAGGTGAGGAGAGTCTGGACTGTGGCACTGCCATGAAGAACAATATACACATCTCACTAAAAGAAGTTAAGGTGTTGATTAGTCATCTGCATAAAACAGTGACAAAATAAATAAAAGTGACAGTCCTCAGTGCCCTGAGGAATATCTCCGACACTCCTTTCTGCTTGCAAAAGCTCTATTAGAATTAGCATTTTTGTACTAATATTACCACAATTCACTTGGCACTTCAGAGCCTGACAGGATACTGAGCATCCAAATCTACTGTTAGTATCTGCCAAACACTCTGCTATTTGCAAGATATGCAACTTCTACCTTTCCCTAAGGATGGGAAATTTCTAAGCCATTCATAAGCATCTTTCATAGATCCAGCTAAGAATAGATCCCAAAATAAACACATAAAAACTTTATTGACTGGAAATGCCCTTTGACTAAATGCTTGCCTATATTAAAGGTATCTTCCCCATCCAAACCCAGCATTTCCAGCAGGGAGTATCTTCAGTAGAGAAACAGTAACCACTTTTAGGACACCGATAATATAACTGCAGATGCTGCAATAGCAGCTGGTAGGATGGATGATTACGGCAATTCATTCCAGCACCCTCCCTTGCAGATGTGCCTTCTCTGACACACCTAAGTGTTACGGTTATTTGTGAAAAGCAATGACAGTAAAAGGACAGCTTAATAAAATCCAAACGTACCTCACAGAATTTCTGTAACAATGCAGGTGGCAAAAAATCCTGAAGCTTGAACTGAACAGGAGGCCCAGTCCAATTGCTTTGAACAAAGAGCTGCAAACTGCCCACACCAAGCAGAAACATCAGCCTCTGCCTGCAATATAGATAAGAACAGCAATTAGCAACATATTACATTTTCACTTAAGGCTACAAGAGCTGATTACAACTTGTGCTAGCTTAAAACCCTCAGCTTTAAAAAAAAATAAATCACTCTCCTATGAGGAATATAAAATGAATGGAATATTCAAGAATGCACATACGAAACTAAAAGGCTTGGAAATGTGTTTGTTTATAAAGGTTGTAATTAATGCCAAACATTCTGAAGGCAGACTTAGTTCATGTTTCACAATTTAAGGCTGTACATAACTATCAAAGATCAGAAGATTAGCAAAGGATGTAGATAATCCAATATTTGCCTATTGCATGCCTGTCATATTTTCTTACAATACATCTAAATCTCAGCATTTTCAGAGAAAAGATACTGCATTAGCATATGTTCCAAAACAGCAAGTTTATTTTTGTTTTGACATAGCTGTTTATTTTCATTCCCTCTGATAAAAAAAATTAAATAAATCAAAAAAGTTCAGAACTACCACCTGCAAGTGGATTCAGATACTTCAGCAGTAAATAATATCCCATTCAATCATGGTTTTTCTTTTAAATACTAAAAATTTATTGACAGATGAATTTAAAAGACTTTGTTTCATTTCTGAAACTAGGTATGGCAAACTTTTCTTTAACTACAAGACTAAGCTCACATTACTGTGATATTATTTCTTTAGAGCACAATCTATATGGTCTGCAGAAGGCAGGGCACAATCTCTCAGAATTTAACGGTTGATTTAACAGGTGTAGGCTTTTAAGATTTATAGACAAACTTCTGTTTTGTTTTATGATCCCTTAATGACTTAGAATCTTATTGACAAAGCCCCTATCACACAGAGAACAGGCCTCCTAACTACAAAAAAATTAACATTTTAATTGTGCAGGTTTGATGTAAACACTGGTATGCTCAGGAGCATAACTGAAACAGAAAAACCTAGTCCTTTCTTTCTGTTAAACAGAAACTTAAGAGATGCAAGAGGCCTCCAATTGAAACAAAAGGATAAAGTGTTATACAACCCCTTAAAAACCAAAGTAAAATAGAAAAGCCACACACAAACAAGCAGCTGGTGGGTAAGAATGTAACAAAAGATGTAGAACAATAAGAAAGCAGGAGTGGGGAACATTTAATTGAAAATTCAACAAAATGAACCCATCCTTCCGGGGAGTTAGAGAACAAGGACTAACATAAAGACTTCTTGTTGAACAAGACAAGTTAACACTTACTGGCTGTCATTATTCACCCAGTAACTATCTACTAGGAAATATGAATACATATCCAAGATGACCATTAAACTTCCAAATAACTCAAGAACACAAAGCATTAACAATTACTGTATACTAAATTATTACTATTACACACAAAATATCCACGTTGGTATAGATTTCCTAATTTTTCTCCCCGATAAATTAGGCTTCAAAGCTTCTGCAATGTAACATACAGGATAATCAACCACCCTGCACTCTGATCAGATAGACGTATTCTAGTCTTTTTTAGATAATTTTCATTATTTTATCAATTACATTGCTTCTACTAGTTACACTTTATTTCTATATTTTAGCACTACTGATATCTATCTGGAAAGCAAACTTGCGTGAAGAGATACAGTTTTAACCATGCAGAACACCTCTGGAACGACTGATAACCAAATCCATTACTTTGGCTGGGATACTGTTTTTCCACTGTTTGTCATCACCAAATTATTTTTTCCCCCATTTTCAGATTCACGACCAACTCCCAGTCTCCTTATCACTCACTCTGTATCAGAAAACCAGTTTCAAGCTATAATCCCTGCAAATGCTGACCTCCCTTGTCTATCCCATTTTTTTTTCCAGAAAATTCATTCTGTCTCCCTGACTGCCCTTCATTCTTACAATGCAGACCTGCAGATGCTCACCTCCCAAAGGCTGCCTGAAAACTGTTCTTTTGTGCTGCCTAAAAAGCAACAGAGATACTGCTACAAATGTTACCCTTACTAGGTTGATCCACATCATTTATTTTGCATTTATCCTTTGACATATGCCTGTATCCACTCATCCTGTTTTTTCTTTCTCTAATGTGAATTGGGGTTTTCCTGCCTTTTTATTTTACACTGTTTGCACCAAGTCCAACTGTTCTCCACAATGCAAAATTACAGGCTTATATATACTCTAATATTCATATCACTGTATCAAATCTTCCTCAAAAATAAAGAATAATAGTGCATTTGTATTTGAAAAAATAATGGATGTGCATATAATGCTAGAATTTACAAACAAAATAAAAGATATTCAATAGTCAGGTTCTGCTCAAGAGGTTACATGTTTCTTTCTAGTAATGCCAGAAATTATAGAAGAGTAGCCAAAACTATTCATTGTCTAACTTTGCTATTTTTCAATTCATAAACATCAAAGCAAGCTGCAGAAACAGCAAAAATTTCTTCATTTTAATTTTCCATTACATATAGAACATCAGTTAACCAATCATCAGATGTTCCAAGAGAAATACCATTCAGTGTTCAGGCTGGGAAATCAAAACAAGCTTTATCGTATGGATTTCTTTTGCCAAGTTTGGTATTCATTTATATATTGAATAAGGTAAAATTAGTAAATACATGTTCAACAAAAAACAGTGTTAGAGCTAATTTCCTTGTTCCTTTAGGTTTGGAACCTGCACACTATTTCCTTCCAGGCTTTAGAATCAAACTGTAGATCAGGCAAGGAATGTACCTACTTCATTTGGAGCTCACTAATTGAAAAAAGGCATTCCTCCCCTACATAGTTAACGTATATCCTATTGCTTAATCCTCAAAAATCTGCTGATTTAAAATACAGCCATGAAGCTACATTTTCTGCAGAAGGTAACTGTTAAGCATTGAGGTGAGAAACAATAGCAGGGAAAAAATTCAAAGAAAAAAATCTCCTCTTCAATACATTTATTGTAAGGAATGCTTAATTTTTAAGCCATAAAAGCTAGAAGTGTCATAGTGAAAACATGTCTGGGCAGGGAAAAGAAGGCAAGCAGTTAAAAGGACAGAAAAAGTTGCATCAAATTTTAAAACACTGTTAAATCATTTTCCTTACAGAATCACGGATTGGAAAGTGGAAAAAGTTACAGGCTATGTCCAAAGAAATTACACTCTAGATCCAAATTTTGAGCTGTTTTGCCCTCAAGCTGCTCCGTTTTAGCTTCAGAAAAAGAACTCCTTAAGAGTGCTTTTAACGCTATTACAAAACAGTACTTTGCACTGTGTTTATATTGTGCTAAAAGAATAAGATTCACATCATCCAACTTTCTGTTTCCGACTGAATTCAACTCCTACTGTGTTTTTAAATCTCCAGAATTATAACTTACAGTTCAAGAAAAAGAAAATTGTTTTAACTTATCCCATCTAAAAAAGTCGCAAGCAAATCAGTGTCTTACTGGATTTTCTGGACCAGAAGTTAAGAGAACTTTGCTGCATTTCCTTTGAATCACTCAGTGGAAAAACAAAAATTACATTTTAGGCATTAGAAAAACAGGAAAAAAATTTCATCGTAAGCACTGCTAAGTCAGGATGCAAAAGTTACATTTGGTCCTTCCACAAGGCAATCACAGGACATAGGAACTGCAGACAGGAAAAATAACTACATAACACATTTTAACCCAGAAAGTCATAGAAGACGAAGACAGTACAGACTGAAGTGCTGTGCAGTGCCTACTTAATAGAGAAAATTACCTGTCTTTCAGATAAGCAACTTCAGTAGAAGTTATTCTATAAGAGAAAGTCACAACTTACTTCCTTCAGCCCCCAAAACTTCTTAAATTATTACTAACGGAGCTTGAAAAAAATCACTTGACTGCTACTAACAAAACTGTTTCTGACAGACACTGATAGGTTTTGAAGACTCTTTGCTTTCATTTTGAATAAAACTTCAAGCTGTAATTTTGGGCAGAAAACCTGTCTGCTTCTGAAAGGCTAAATATTGCAGATCTGCCTCCATATCTTCTGGCAAGGGGGCTTCTAATGCATCCCAGAGCTGCAGAGCTAACAAGAAAAACCTCAAAAGACCAAAGAGCTGGAGTGTGAGCAGCCAAAGAACAAATTCCTTGCACTGTAACAGGATACATATAAACTTCCATTGATACAGATTATGATTACCTTCAAGAACCTGAATGGCTTAAAAAGGCAGCAACATGTATTTCAAGCAATAATTAAGATCAGGATTGGGTCTGTTTCAAATCCTGACTGATTTTTCTTTCCTTGCCACATTATTCAAAATAAACTACTGCAAGGTGACAGAATCCAGCAATACTGAAAAAATTTATCCAGCTAATATTTAACAGTAACAGCACAAATATAGTTTTCTGCATCTACTATCCCTGGCATGACAGATTTAAGTTTGTTCATTATTTACACAGCAAAATATAAACAGTAAATTCAGACTCCTTAACAGCAACAATTAGCATGTACAATACAATTTTTAAAAACTCTATCAGAGAAAGTCTTGGGAATAAAACAATTAATTGATGAGCAGAATCCATGAACACCCTACTCATTTTAAAAAGAGTAGAACAACCTTATAATAAGTCAGACTTAGAAATATACGCACTTATACTAACATTACTTAGTATTTCAAGTAGCCACAAAAATGTAATACAACATTTCAGAGAGAAAATTGTTAATAAATTGTTTGATAATATATAACAACATGAATTTACATTTTTGGCTTCTTTATACCACAAGATTCTGAGGTAATCACTGTAAATAAAGCTAATGTTTTCAGCAAACCCCCATATCACAATATCATTGTTACTTTCATTGGATAGCAGTGAATAGATGCCCAAGTGGGGGGAAAAACCCAAGAAATTTGTTTTCTGCTTCCCTTTCAGTACAAGTATTTTGAAGGCCCTACATCACAAATTGTACATTTTTTAACTGCCTTTTGTAAAAATCAAACATGGCCTCTATTATCATCCATATAATAAATAATAATTTCCACCTTTCCACATTATCGACCTCTGCAGAACAGTCCAGGTATGCTAGAATCTGTTTCTCCAAATAAGTGTCAATGCTCTCCTCCGTCACAGAAGACGCACTGAAAACATTCTGAATGGCTGAATTTGAAAATATTGCCTCATATTTCCCATCAAATATCAACTGCAATAATGATCCACTTTCTGGAAGAGAAAAAAAACAACATAGAAATCAGTGTCAACTTTGAAACAATTTTGTCTTTCAAAACCTATTAGACCTATTCAAATATACACCACTCCCCTTTTAAAGAATGTATCCTCATTTACATTGCAGGCAAAGACTGCAATTGCATTGAAACTCAAGAGCAGCACTAGCAGGTGTCACACCATTCAAAATAATTAGTATTAAAGTTACTGTGAAACACAAATGAAAAGATGAATGTAAAACAAAACTTGCACTGAAATTTCAGTAAAAATAAATGGATGGCCTTTGGAAAAACTTCAATTATAACAAGAGGATTTTCTTCCTCCAAAACATTTTAAATGAACATTGAAATCCTATACATAAGACAATAATTTCCCAGACTAGAGAACTGATTTAGGGGAAATGCAACAAATAAAAATGATTCAATATTTGCCGTGTTCAGTGAATAAAGTCTTATGCAAAACTGCAGAAACTACTCTTTCCTTCATTTACATGCTTAGAATACTCACAAAGAATGGGCAACGAGGTTTTATCTTTACAGAAGAATTATTTTCCTATGATAACTATACTACCTCAATGAAAGGCCTTCATATGTAGCAGATTTCTAGGAGTAACTACTAAGGTGGATTTAGACCCATGATTGTTCTTAAGCCTGATTTCAAGACAAAGGGAAATCAAGAAACACTACATGCCTATTTTCTAAGAGGCTTCAGTCCCATCAAGTTCTTGACACAGGCTACAACTTTATTCACAGAAGCTATCTTCAGATATGCAACAGTGCAATCAATACAGCAGCTGTTGAAACAATCTGACCACGTTAAAACCCGCTATTCTTGAGCAAAACCATTATCTGCCTACCCTGCAGCTGTGGCTACAACTCATGCAGATGTACTAACGTGTTTCTGGCTAGATGCAGATGTTGGTAATGGTGCAGCTGAGGAAATACAGAGGTCTGCACCGGCTAAGTGCCTTTATATTAATCTGTGATTCCAACTGGGGATTGCAGCTCCCTGCATTCAGTGGTACCGTAGCTGCACTAACATTAGGAGCTGAGGTAGCCAATTTAACACTAGCACAGCTATGGATCCCGACAAGCAGCAGCTGTGCAAAGAAGTGAACTGCATACCAACCCCAAGATCATCCAGCTTAACAAGTGTTTTAAATTTTAGAAATACAGGAACACCGAGGGCAGAACCACCTTCACTAATAGCAATGGATGACTCTGTAGGAATGGGTGAAAGAGAACTCATTCATTCTAATACCTCTGCACCATGCTGTTGACCCAAGTTTACTTCTGCTCTCCACAATGACCTACTACTGAATGATACAAGAGATAATGTATGCTGTGTATTGTTTAAAAAATCGTACCTGGAAGGACATATAAAATAGAATAGCAGTGATTCTGCAACACTGCTGACATCATGCCCTCAGAGAGAACAGAAATAACAAAAAACTTTCTCCAATCTATGCTTTGGAGAGTTTCCCTCATCAAGTGACAACTTCTTTATATTGGATTACAATTACCCAGACAGACAATGCTGCAGTTTGTGTAATAACTATGGGCTGTGAGGACACATGATGGTGAATGAAGACTATTAAGGTTCTTCTCCTTCCAGTAACATAACTGTAAGCACATGAAATTTGTTTCTAATTCTGTGTGTAGCTTTTTATAGGACACTACACTGATTCAAGATCACAGCTTTTAAATTTATTTTCAGGATCATCAATAGGAAGGGCCCGTGTAAATGATGACTAAGAATCATTGCAAACCCCACCATTTTCTATCTCTACTGCAAGATGCCTTTCTTCAACAAGTTTTCCCCACATCTTAGAGCAGCACACTACTGTACCTCAAAACAAACCAAAGCTAAACTCCCCCTGCAATAAAAAAGCAATCCAAAAACCCCACACCACAAACAGCATGCACAACTCTCTTGAAAAAACAAGACAGATGTGGCAGATGTCAGTCACATCAGCTACCGTTCCTGGACAGTACAATGATTAAGGTCAAACGAAATGTCACATAAGGAAATAAGAGCTGATTAGCTCTGTACGGTTGTTTTCCAAAATTCAGTAAGTGCTTAGGTAAGAATAAATGAGACTTTCAGTATGTTACAACATGGCACATGACTTGAACACAACTGTATTTTTAGCCTGCCTGAAATATGGAAGCACCTTTACATGACAAAAGTTACGTTTTAAAAGCTGCTGCGTTCCCCTGCAGGGAAGCTGGGTCTAACCAAGTCTCCTCAAGAGACTATTTCCCATTGATCGTATGACCCGAGTAACTAATAAATACAGAACAGGCAGCTCGTGCCAGACCCTTCTTTCCCACGTTTTGCTCCATGAGCGCGTTTCACCTCACGGCCAAGTTCCAGCAGGCAGTGCTTATGAGCCTCCCGAGTGCCGGCATGAGGCGGGCGGCGGGGCGTCTGCCGGCACCGGCACCGGCACCGCTGCGGCCGCAGCCTCCGCCGCTCGCACCGAGAGCGGCCAA
>VZRL01004141.1:24534-41653 GCA_013397895.1 Origma solitaria | reverse complement strand
GAGAGCGCGCTGGCTCCGCCCCGCCGGTGCCGCTGGTGGCGGCGGCGTGAGGGGAGCGCGGCTGCGACCCGGGCGGGCACGGCCGGGGAGGTCCTTTCGGGCCCGGCGCTCACCCCCAGGCGACAGCTTGTGAGGTAGTATGGGTAAGCGCACGCCTGCGTATCCATACGGAGTCTGCCTGGGCAATTCCCTGTGGAGAACACAGGGAATTGGACCCAGAGGTCAGGTTAGAAGGGACCACAGTGGTCAGCTGGTCCAGCGTCCATCGTCCAAGCTCCCTGCTCAAGCAGGGTCACCCCTGAGCACATGGCACAGCATCGCATTTAGACAGTTCTGGAATATTTCCAGTCAGGGGGACTCCACAGCCTCTCTGAGAAATCTGTTCCAGTGCTCAGTCACACGTACAGTAAAGTTCTTCCTCATGTTCAGCTGGCACTTTCTGTGCATCAGTTTCTGCCCATTGCCTCGTGTTCTATTGCTTGGCACCACCGAGAAGAGCCTGGCTCCATCCTCTTGGCACCTCCCTTCAGATATCTATACGTCCTCCGTGGAGAATCCTCTAGGATCCCAGGCAGGTGCAGGCTGAGGTGCCCAGCACTCAGGGCAGGCAGGTCAGGACCATGCTTTGGTCTACCCCTGTGTTTATTTCAGCACCTGTCCAAACACAGTGTTGATAATACTAAAATTAAAATACCTGTTGTGAGATTTTTTGTTTTTTATTTTCAGTGAAAACCAGTAAAGTAACATTTTCTGTGAGTAAATAGTTGCTAAATATAATTCCTTAGTAAAATGAAGGAATATTTTGCTGTCTGTCTCACCACCGCCAGTTCCCCCAATGTGTGGGGTTTTACCCTTTCAATTCAGTTCTGGGAGCATCTAGAAGCATCTAGAAGCTGCAGCAGGTATGTGGGCAGGAGTACCCCTGGCAGGAATTAGTGCAGTCCTGACTGGCACTAGACTGATTGTGAGTTGCCACAAACTTACTGAAATCTGCTGCTTAAGTTTGCTGCCCTAAATTATTTGAAGTATACATTTTTTTCTCAAAGAACAATCAATACGTTTTGTTTGCATCTAGGGATAGCTTCTGCCAGTTGGCTCAAGGGGAAGAAAGTCTTTGCAGGGCTGTGTAGTGCAGATTCAAGATTTTAGCATAGTGCTGCCTATTATTTCTAAGCAGAAAGTAGATAATCAAACTTTCTGATACAGGAGTTTTCAGAGAATAACCCTTATCTTTAACTTTTTTTCTGAAAGTGTAAGAAAATTATCCATATGAAGTGTGCTACTGTGGTATCTGAGCTAGCACATTTGATATCACCTTGCAAGATACCTGTGCTGCTGTATTGATGTAGTATTTATCTTCTGTTGCAGGGTTTATTTCCTAAAGCCCTTTGAAGTAGGTGATCTCCTTGTGGACTACCAGAAAAAATGCTAACTGTAAAAAAAAAAAAAAAGATTTTGTAAGCTTCAAGTAATTAATAATAGCATAGATTTATTATTATGACATTTTTAACAGTAAGCTGCTGTTTCTAAAAGCTGCTGTCACATGATTTTTAAAGTGATCCCCAATTCTTTGAGCCAGGTCTCTGGTACTGCTGAAGAAAGAAGCAGTTGTGTTATGTGCCATTTTTGAGCAGTAGTTGGTTTGCAATTTGAGGAGTAGGGAAAGGGGAGGAATTGTTGTGGAAAAACAGGCATATTGGTATAGCAGGATGAAAACTTGCGGGACTGTGCAACCAAACTTCTGCAATTCTAATGAGCATATTTGACGCACCTGGTGAGAGGAGGTGAGATGCAAGGCTTGTATTGGGGAATTCTGTCAGTTTTTCCTTCTTTGGCTCTGTTCGTTCAGTCAAGCCATATCCCACTAGCCAGTTGGTCCTTGTGAATCATCATGTTTAAGGTTACATCACCTTTAGTTACAGCATCAGAAACTTCAACCTCCTTGGAAGCTTGGCCCCCAGCAGACATCAGCTACATGTTCAAACTGTATTCTTGAGTTTTGCTGAGTTAATGCACAGGCCCTCGCTGTAAGGAGGGTGGGGGTCCCTCAGAAGGCTCCCAGCACATCTACAGCTTTTCCCGTTACATTTGCAATTTAAAAATAAACTTAGGCTTGCAGTCTGGAGGTGACAAGGGCAAAAGGTTGGCAATTATTACACAGCTGTTATGACCTGCTAGCAGGACCTGTCAGGCACAGGGATGGATGTGATGCTTGATGTGGATTGCTTCGCTGCACTCACCAAGCAGCTCTGTATCCCTTGAGTCTCTCTGACCACTTGGCCAGCTTGTGCTCTTGCTTCACCAAACCCCAAAGAACACAATTACTGGGCAGTCAGTGAAGTGGAGGCAGAAAAGCTACACTTCAAATGTGCTAAAATAACAGTGGCTCAGAAATTCTTCTCTTACTTACAACTTTATAAAGCAGTAGCAGGGGAGAGTTAGTGGAGGCCACTGCACAACAAGAAAAGAAAGAGTGATTCAAACCAGTCTTTGGGGTTGGACAACAAAGAACAAGGCCAGTTGCAAATAACCCTGGACAGCTCTTCTCTGGTTTTGTGGCAACTCTTCTAGAAGTTGACATTAATCTTCATTAATCATTTGGAAAATACTATATATTAGTATTATAATACCATTCTTAGTATTATATATTACTGTATCTCTTTTTGTATGGTATCCAGGATCAGTAAATTACTAGATAAAGAGGAAGTAGGTCTTCAGTAAATATATACTCTGTATGTAAAGCACAGCTGTAATATCTGAGGTGCAGTCTTCCCACTCTTAGTAAGTTAGTTTTTCTAAAATTTAGCCATCTAGTAGAAAATCTACTGTCATTCCTGATGTCCATGAATAAATATTTGCTGACCATTGTGCAAATGTTGCTCTGTTCCTTCTTTTTTCTTTTTTTTGTCACATCAGAACATATCTCATCTGAACTTTTAAAAACTAGTAATTACCTTCTTAGTTAGCAGAAATTTGCCTCAACGACATAGCATCTGTGAGTTTTCAGATGAAGAAACCAAATAATTCAATTTACTGTTCAACAACAGAATTCAGAAATTACTCTTTCATTAAATAAGCATGTCATATCATGGCCAAGTTTGCAAAGTATTTAATGCCTTCTTATATGAGCTCATACAGAATCATTATCTTATGATGTCTTTTCTTTTAATACAGCAACATTCTCTGTCTTTGCTACCTTCAAAAAGAGGGAAGGATTTTAAAGGAGATTAAAAAAATATTAAATAATTTTCATTAATTGGATTCTCTGTGTTAGTCTGGAGAAAGAAAGCCGGACAAAATTGTTTCCAGTCACACTACATCAAACAGAAATTTTAGCTGAAACAGAATATTTTATTAAAGCTACATGTTAATTTAAATCTCTTTATTGCACCCACAAACATGATTATATTTTTGAACATAGAGTGTGCATGGTTACCTGTAAGCAGAAATATGTTTTTGAGATTACTTCACACTTTATAAAAGAGTGGATAGTTTTGGCTCTTGGAATGCATCTGTGTCACAGCCAGGTCTTGGTGGCTACAATGCTCCTGCCAGGGCATCTCTGTGGGGCTGTGTTAGTGTGAGACTGGTGGATTCATCAGAGACACTGACTGTGACAGGCAGCACAATGTGGGGGTGATGAGTTTCTTACCTGGAGATCCCAGCTGAATCCCTAACAGATTGTCTTTTGCCAGGCAACAGTGAAACTCTTGGGTAGTCAATTCCAATTGTGCTAGAGAATCACTTGCAGTGTTGCTTTTTGTGCTAGGCCTCCAAAATTTAGGGCATCTCTGTGACTTTTGACCTCAGTAAGATTTGGTGTATGACTTAGGGAATAAGGACCATTGGTCATTCCTAGTTTATATATAAGATTTGGTGAGTTCTGTGGATGAAATATGAGATGTTATGTTAGTTACAGAATATTCCATGTGAATAAGCAGAAAATACCAGAGAGGGTTTTTGACTATTTTTATAAGAATATAATAGGTGATTCTCTTAATCTTTCTTAGATTATTAAAAACCTGAGTTAAATTGTTACATTAGACATTAATGCATTTTATGCAAATGGATTCCAGAATTGGTTTAGATCTACAGAACAGTCACCAAACTCTTTAGATGTTACAATGTACCTTCCAGTATGATTCTTCTAACTAATTAGCACAAAGGATTTAACTTTAACAGTGGTATTATCTTAAATCCTCTGAGGTAATTTGTAACGAGAGGAACATAATGAGGAACATTCTGTTTGATGAGAAGAGTGTTATCCTAAAAACTTTCACTTGCTTACTGCTTTGCCAAATAGCACAAACATCTAGTTTGATGATTTCTATTTGGAGAATGTCCCTTAGTTTGGACTTCTAACCAAAGTAATTTCTCTCTTTTTAAACACAGGCACAGAAATGTTTGTTCCTGTATTTTCTACTCTTCTCTGATACGTGTGCTTTGGTTGAGGAGGTATTTAGTGATTGGGAGTGTGGTGCCCTATGTGTCAGAAAAATAGTCTTTGCCATCTCAGTTTGAATTTGTATAAATAAAAATTCAGCATAGCTTTGCAGTGTGATAGAATTATAATAATAGAGGAATAGAACGTACAAGAACCAAATGTTAAGGCAGGAGGTTTCAGATTCTCAAGTGTCTGGAAATGACAGAAATCCAATTGTTCTAGTAAATTTAATCTAGATAATCACTTGTGCAATATTTATGAGAAGTAAATGTTTTATGATCATTTCAAATGCTATTTTGAACAACACAGGACATCACTGAATATGCTGTTGGTCCTCCAAAGTTTGAGGTGGGCAAAACTGACTGCAAATGCTAGAAGTTGTGGAAAAAAAATTCTAGTAAAATAAATAAGTAGATTATAGTGGAGGGAAGTAGATGGAGAGTATTCATGCTTAAAGCACCAGTAAATCTCAATGTCCTTTAGCAACCAAATATCTGCACTGAAATGATTTCTCATATTCTCCATAATGAGTTTCTCCCTAAATCTTTGAAACTACTAGCTTCTTTGAGGATTATCTGTCCTGGCAAGAACAACAACAAGATAAATGTTCTCTTTCAAAACCTGCCTCAACACGCTTGTCAATATTTACTATATATTTATAACTTGACACAGCGAAGGATTGATGAGATCATTACACTGGATTAGGATGACTCATTTCCCTGTCCTTCATGACTGCTTCTGCTGAGCTCTTTACTACTCCTGACTGCCCAAAGGAGAAACTGTGACGTGTTCTGAGCAGGCTTCCAGAGAGCTGGAAGAAATCAATCCATTCTTTTACAGTCCTTGAAGATGTCCAAAGGATTCTTCAAGTCTAACAAATTTTCTGTGTACCACCAGCACTCAAGTGATTTTTCATTCATCTTGCTGTTGTTAATCATTAGACTCCACAAACATTAGGAAATGTGTTTCACAATGTCTTATTTCCCACAGGCAAAACTCTTGGTATCAATAAAATCAGGCTTTGACTTTCACTGATAACTTCTGTACAATCTTTCAGATCCTATGGTAAAGTGAGTGGTATCATATTCCAATCCCGTTCCAGGTTTCTTGTGGCTAGTAGGATGAAAATAAGTTCCTGTAGGTTTTCCATTTGTTCTCAGCAGCAGAATTATGCCTTACTTTTGTGGCTGTGGGAACTACTTTCTTCTTTCTGATGTTACAGGTTTAGGAACATCCTTGTAGGGTTATCACAAGACAGCAGACTAGAAATTAATATGATGAGAAAGCACTTTTTATACCTACTGTGTGCCTGAACTCTGCTGATCTATTTATACATCCATTCCTTTCAAAGACTGACTGTAACAATTATTAATGAAAATAGGTTAGGAAATAGCAAGGGATTAGTCCATGTCTACATGTTAATTTCATTCTGCCACAAAATAAGCTGCAGGGCATTGTGATCATACTTTGAACAGGGTAAGGAAAACATTCATACTGTTCTCAACCTGTTCAGTTGAAAGAAAAGCAGTTGCTTTAGACTTATGTTGTATCTCAGAGGAAGAGCTCTTCTTGTTCAGCTTTATGAGTAAAAAAAAATATTAACAACAAAAGAGTTCTGGGTTTTGGTCCTTATCTACTCATAGTTTTAGGATATTTGTCTGAATTTCCTAAGGCTCTTTTTGGCTATATAGTACCTTTAGGTTTCCTCACAAAGAATGACCTGAAACAAATACACTCATTTTACTAATGAGCAAAAGTTGTCTAAATGCAGATTTGCAGTAACAAACTTAGAAAAGAAAATGAAAAAATCTTATGAGAAATTTGTTAGACACGTAGGAGTCTATTAAGAGCTGGAGAATACTTTTTGTCTTTGTATGGATTCACACACAAAGAGAATATGTCGGTGGTCTGACATCCCAGAGTGGCTTTGAATTGTCTGAATCACAGAACTGCATCATAATGACTCATTCTTGTTGCATACTGACATTCCCTGCTGGGAAAGAAATGCTGCCTCTTCCTTGTAGCTATTTCAGTTGGCACATTTTTGTTTTCTCCTCCCAATGAAGTTTTTCTCCTAATAGCCATCTACAGTTGAGCTTGCCTTCTTCAAGAAGACAAGCACTGTCTGCAGGTGCAGTAGGTCATTTATTGCTCTTTTAGAAGCAAGTATTTGCTCCTCCAAATGGAAAAGGAATATAAAATCCTATCTGCTGTTTCTAGTTATTTTGCTATAACTGAATTCCTTCCAATGTCAATGCACAAGAGGATAACACAAGCAGAATGCAGATTTGTACTGTTTGTGCCTTTTCTTTATAGATGTAACATCTAAACCCTTTAGAATAAAGATGCTCGTCCTTATAAAACAATCTTGTGTGCAACCACCAAAAGAAAAGCCTTTCTAAAATAATATGATCACCCAGTGCTATGAATTCCTTGTATTCAGTTCCACTCAGCTCAGAACTATCTAGCCTGGGATGAAATGGTCCATATTCCGTGATTTTTGCCACCATACGTCAGTCCTAGAAGAAGTGAACCAGGAGCGGCACACAAAGAGTATATACTTCACTGACCATGTGTTCTTCTAATCTCTCGGGATGCAGACGAGGCATTGTGTTTTCAGGAGAGATCTCCAAATTTATGCTGAGGGCAAGGGGAAGGGAACTCAATACATCCCTTTTCCAGAAATTGTGATGATTTCCCCCCCCCTTATGCTTATCATCCTCCATAACCTTGATGACATAGTGGGTGATCTGTCCTTCCACAAAGTTGCTAGAATTGTTGCTCACTGCATTTTTCACAAGGACTTTTCAGGTGAATGTTAGTATTACCGCCAAATTCTTGTCAGCACACTTGGGCTAAGAGCATATGACTTAATGTCTGGCAAAATTCCTACAGGATTTGCTTCTAAAAATTGATAGGCCCTCACAAGTTGAGGAGAGATCAGGCCAAAGAGGCACAATCAAGTGCCCCCCTGAATGAAAACATCCTTTCTTAGAACTTCCAAGGAATATGTTTTGGGTCTCTGCTGCTACCTGTGTCTTGATAGTGTTCTCAGACCTTCTTGTCTAGACCCCCTTTTTTTTTTTTTTTTTTAACTTAATGAAGCCATTACTTGACTTTTCTTACACAGGAAATTGAAGCTTAGGTTATTTTATTCAAATTTGCCTTTGGAGTTGGCAGTAATTCTAAGGCTGAGCTATAGACTCATCATTCCCGTGCTGGGTGCTTACATGCCATTTCAACCTTCAATACTGATAAACTTTGTACAACTGTTTAATTTTTGCTTTATTGTCAAATAATGCTTTTTGGAACCAATTTATAAATTCTTTCTTTCACCAAGAGCTTTTTTTAAGCAATGGAATATATTTTTCATTTATGCATTACATTTTAATGATTAATTTTTTAAATTGCCGAAATCAAGTATGATAATTTCATTGAGGAAATTTTAAATTAAGTAAATGTGTCATCACAGGGCCTGTGCTCAGAAACAAATACGTTTGGATTTCTTGATCCTTAGGAACAGGTGTATTTGTTTTGGTTTCCTGTTTTTCTGACAATGGATAAAGAGTTAGGGTATCAGAAGGTTCTCTTATATTTCTTAGCTTATTTTTTCCCCTTAATCAGTAATTCTCAAGTTCTCTCCATTTTATTTATCAAATTTTGATATTTTCTTTATGAACTAGCCTGTGAAAAAAGAGTCATGATGGTATTTAGTCAAAAAAAGGGAAGTCTTAGGGGAGTTCATGATAGTGCTCCCATTTGTAAAATTTGCTATAGAAAAAGACACAGAACATTGAGCACACACCCAGATTTCATGGTTTTCTGAAGTTGCAAGCTTTGCCTAAATGATCTCCTAAGGTTTTTCCTTGTGATTTTGTGTCCTCTGAAGTTTTTCTCTGAGCCATGAATCCCCATGATATGGGACAGCACCATTCACATTTGATGACTGTGAAATACTCATTGCACAGAACATGCTGGCATAGCTTTCATCAGTACAAACCTTTCCTGGTCTGCTCCATTGAAGCTGTAGTCAGGAAAGGGGGAACAAGATCTGTCATGGATCATTGTGATCTGATAAATAAACTTATTTAAAACTGTGTGTCCCATTTGCAGCGCTGCTCAATCATACCATAATACTTTTTAATGATTTTAGAAAAATAATTCAAAGCATTTAAACAAATGCTTCTCAAAAAAAACCCACCAAACAAAAATGAACCTTTCCTCCTCTTCTTCCTCTGCTATTTTAGTTTGTTATCTCAGTCCCCATTCTGCACCCAGGCAAAGCCCTAAAATGAGTAATAAGTCTCGTTGTGGGAATGACACCTGCATGACCTTAAAAAGACTAGGGAGAATTACAACTTTGATTGGAAATGGCTGCTGCTCTTTCTTGGTGGTTTTTGTACAGTTATGTGTTATTCAGTCTTAGTGGTGTTTCATCTACTGAAATAATGCTTTATTACTTTTCTATAATCTTAGCAGTGTAAGCAACCATTGTGTGTTGCTTTCCTTCTTTTCTGTAGATATACATACTTTTTAATAGTTGAATTTAGTTTGCAAAGTTGAAATTGAGACTGGCTGGTATGGAGCCAAATTCTGATAGCATCACAGTGTGACACAGGTCAGGACTTAATGGACCCCCTTTTCTAGTGTGGATGGATTCTCCTCTAATGTCATCTCTCTGCTCCTGACATAGAATAATAGCTAGTTCTATTTACATCTCATTTTCAAGCCACACAATTTGTGCTAGTACCAAAAAGGCAACAAAGGCACAGGATAAAGATAGTGCCCTTGCTATAGTTGAATTCTTTCTGGAAGAAAGGAGATGGGTGTTAGGGACTTGATTTTTGTCCCACTCTCTTAAAAATAAACAAATAAAGGTAAGATAAGGCTTTTATCCAAGTCACCTAGTTAGTGTAGCAATACATGTCTTATGCTTTGAAGCCCTCCAGTTTCTAACTTAGAATGGTTTGGGTTGGAAAGGAGCTTAAAGATCGAGTTCCAACCCCATGACCACAGGCAGGGGCACCTTGCCCTAGACCAGGTGGCTCAGAGCCCCATCCAATCTGGTCTTGAAGATTTCTTATTTAAATGAATTATTTGCTAAACTTCTGAACTTAAAGAAATCTGCTGCAGGTATTTAGTATGTGAAAGCTGAGATTTGCAGAGCCTATAGATCCTTGTTAGAGAAGTTACACCTAGCCTATACTTGTAAAGAATATTCTGGGCTTTTTTGTTTTAATCATGTTTTTTCCCTTCTAATTCCTTACCTTTCCTTGCAATGATTTTTTCCTTAAAGTCCTCCTTGACAAAGTAACAACATGCATTTTTTCCCTGTGTGTGTGGGGGTGTCTCTCTCAGTTAATAAGCCATACTGTCCTCCATTTCTGGCAGCCAGGTTTCTGGTGTTTCCAGGTTTATAATCACTTATTTGGGAACTCTGCTGCTGGTTTTGTTTTGTAGTTATTTGCATTATCTTCTCCTTACTGCTTATTGGGATTTGAGCTTTATACGCATGGGATCTTTAATCACCATTTTTTGGCATCTTAACATCTTGAATTAATTTAAGCAGATGAAAGAGATCAATAGGTAAGGTCTTAAATATCCTTGATAGCCAGATGCTCCTATATTTTCCATGCAGAAATCTTCCATCTGCTGTCAGGTTGACAAATGAACTGAGTTTTGAATGTGTCCCTTGTTTACTTTAATGGCTGACTGTTCAGATATTCCAAACTCTTATGTTGTATCTCTGCACTAAAGTGCATAGGCCTAATTGTGGGGTAGCTTCATCTTTATTATATAGTACATATTTGATTTAGACATATGAAAATAGTTAGTTCAAATAGTTAGTTTTAAAACATTTTAAAGTAACTTAAATTCCAAATGCAAAAGCTTTTAACTGCTTCAGACTTGCACAGGAGGCACTGGGGAGAGGAAGACATGAAGCTTATTTCAGTAGCTGGCTTTTGAGCTCTGGAATTGAAAATGTAATCCTTTGTCACCTGCATTCCCTAGCATTATTTGTTGAATTTGATATAAAGTTGCTATAAATCAAAACTTTGTTCCTTGGCATATACAGAGATATTTCAGTTGGTCTTAGATATTATGGCATTATTCAAACCTTCCAAAACAAGCTTAAAAATCCATAGGAAGTACTATATTCTCTGATAGTATTCATGGTAGTAACTGGGATCAAAATACGTGCTGTGTCCTGATGTAGGAAGGTCCCACACCCAGAATGCACAGAGTACCTCTTGTCACTGTATAAAGCCTAGTGATTGCTGACACATAAGTTGGAAGGTAATACAGCATGCGATAGCAAAATTTAAAAGACATTGTAAACTATCATACTACTCAAACAATGGTTGTAAAATTCAATACATTAGATATCATAAAGATTTTATTGTTGCTTAATGACTTAGAAATACAAAAGTAAGTAAATCCCACAGGTCTAAGCACAGGCAAAATCTCTGCCAACATCTAATTTGGAAAGACGCCATTTAGCCTCCAGGCAAAAGTCTTGCCAGCATCTTGGACTAAGAGTGTTCAGACTCACGGCCTAAATAAATAGGCAGTAGACTTCAGAGTGCATTGGATGATGGTGACACATAAAAATACATTAACCAACCCTTATAATGGGATAATACCAACATCTTAATCCTCCATGTGACTGAAAATAAACAGAACACTTTAATATAAGGGGGAAAAAAGAAATTATAAAGCCCCTTTAGTATTCTCCTTATTAGCCTGATTTCCTAGGGAAAACCAATCTATGCAGACTTGTCTCAGTGGCTGCCCTCAGTTAATACACACAGAACACACTGGCATCATTCAGCCAAACATAAACAGAGGCATAACTTGTCTTCTAAGATTATTCAGATTTTCTAGGTTTTTGAAAAAGCCGATAGGTAAGAAGAGAAAGATAACAGTCATAGTTTTGATCCTGCATGAAAACTTTTGTATTACTGTGTAACAGAGAACTCAGTCTTGGGAAGGAAAGGGGTGGAGGAGAGGGGAACATTAAATGCCCTGAGGGCAGAAAAAGCTTTGGTTGGTAGTCTGCCATCAGATGAAGCACAAATCAGTTGGAAGCCACACCTCACTAACCCTTCTGTCTGCAAAACTCCTGATTTAGTTATGTTGCCATGATCCTTAACATTACTGCTTACAGCATACAAACCTGGTAACCGTTTACTTTTCCCAGCAAACTTTTCTGCCTCTTAGATTCTCTTAGCATAATGTAGGCTTTTTGTACTTAGACCTATTACTGTTTTTCCTGTTTTGCAGCATCCAGGTTACATCTTGGCTAAACTCTGCTGCCAGTGGCAATGGAAGCCATTGTCATAATTCCCTTTTTTCCTGTATTGCAATTAGTGGTATGACTTTATTTCACAACCAGCTTACATTTAATCTTCTTTCCATCAATAAAAATTTACAGCTTAAAAATCTTCAAATTCCAGTTCTAAATCAGAATTTATTTCTGTAACTCATGCTGATGTTTTCTGGGGAAGAAGAGGAAGATGATTCTGGTGTACAGTGATTTTCTTCGTAAAGTTCTCCTGTGTTTGTGATTGTGGTGTTAATCACTGTCAATATGCTCCAAACTTTCTAACATGGGGAATGCTTTACTACAGGTTACTAGCACAGTCATGGAATAAAAAAAATTCTAAAGAGAATAAATACTAGGTAAAGTGAAAATGTGAGAGGGAGAGATGAAAGAGAAAGGCTTGACATGTTCTCTGTTGAGTCAGATTTGCCAAAATCCTTGGATTGCAAAGTTGACAATTATTTTCTTTTGGCATCTTCTTAATTTTGCTTGGGATGCAATATATATTCTTAGTGAGATACTGATTTGCAACAGGACTTAATAGGGGTGTATCAGTAAGGTATGTAGCATCATCTGTGATCTTGCAGTTTATAATTTAAATGAAAAAAAAAAAATGGGGAAAAAAATGAAATCATTCCATAAAACACCCTCACCACACCTGCTTTTGCAAAGGACAGCTGGATGTTGCCATTAAGTTCTGTATATTTCAATGAAATAAAAATTTAGTGCTACCACAGGAGCACGTTCATGGCAGTTCCCAGCTGCAGTAGCTGCTTCACTCTCACATTTAATGCTTTGTTTGGACCCAGAAACACAGCTGTGAAATCCTGGAACAGACCTTCTTTAAGAAAGCCATTCCTGTTTCTCACTATGTAATAAGTTACAATTTTTAAAATACTGATGGAGAGGGCAGGGTTTCAGTCTCTGGCAACCCAGGTTAGAACTTTCTTTTTTGAAGCAATGGTAACAGATTAAAGCCAATCAGAAATAAACAAGTTTAAAGGATTTTCCTTTGAACATTTATTTATAAAACTTTTTCTCAGGCTTTAGAGCTATGGTGATAGTGTTAGTCAAGTATAAAATATTGTGTGTTGTCGCTTTTCTGTAAAAAAGCTCTAGAGTAAATTAGAAAGCATAAGATGTTATCATTCTTCAGCTGCAAAACTTGCACAACTCCTAAACCAGTTTGTAGCTGGCTTCACATTTTAACCCAGGAAAATGCAATGTTCATCACTCATGGTAAGAATTATTCTAGGTGACATTGAGAACTTCTGAAAGAGCCCACCAAGAACTTGTGGCCAGCCAGGTTTTTCTTGTCCTTGTCCTTTTTACAGCAAAAAGTACCAGCCATGGCCAAAAATAACTGCAGAAAGAGATATACTGTGGAAAACTCCAGTCCCTCGAGCATTCATAGAAGAATTGTTTGCAGAGTATGACTAACATGTGAGTTAGATATTGGGGTTTTTTGTTTATTTTTTCAACCCCAAACCCAGATATCCCTCTTTTGATCTTTCTGTCATGCTGATGACTTTATCTATACACCAAAAGTAAAAGCAAGATATATTCAAATACATATGTGAGCTAGGAATCTAATTCAAGATAGAAGAATAGTCTGAGACACAGAGAAAGGATCAGCTCTTAGAAATAATGACCTCCCAGTACTTCCACAGTCTTTATAGTTTCCCTAGGCATGAGTGAATTCACAGCTTCTGTAATATGTAACTTTTTCAAGAAGATGGAGTGAAATATAATTGAAATGTAAACAAAGCCAATGTTAAAGGTAATGCAGCAGCAGTCTGCAGAGCTTTTTTCAGCACATGCTCCAGTGCTGTTGTAGTCAGATACCTGTTCTTGGAACATTTTACAGATTTCTCAGGTAGAATATCTGCCTTTGAATTCTCTTATGGTTTTTGCAAATGAAGCTCATCCTTATTGAAATGACTAGTTCAGAAGCAAAAGGTGATGTCTCTGACAAGTATTGCCTTGTGGTGCAGGACACTGGTTTTGTGTATAATTCTGCCAGCTATGTGAGAAATTTGGCAAGTTCAGCACAGGATAATCTTTAAGCTGGGAGTAGCTTGGATGAAGCCACAGGATGAAATAAAACCAAGAATGATTTATCTTAAAAGTGATTCATCTGCATTCAATCCATGTAAGAAGACAGTGATAGTTTTTTCTCTGATGTTGACAGTGCAGTTCAATTCCACCAGCCTGAGCTTTGCTTAGAATGCTCACATAACAGAGCACTTGAAGTTTTTCCTATTTGTAGATATGTTTTTTTAAATAGACATTTCAGTAGCAGTTTTTAAGCTCATATGAATGAGGAATGAGCCCTTTATTTTTGAATTTCCAAGGCTGTGTTGTTTGTTCATATTAGGGTTGTGCCGCTGATAGATCCTGCTGTTCCACTCACTGTACAAACACATCGTAAGAGGTTCGTCAGTTCCAGGAAAAGTCTGATTTCAACATTGCAATCAAACTGCTTTGCTAACTCATTGCCTGGGAAGTAATTTTGTAATTTTTAATCATCCACATTAAAATAGGGATCAGAAATCTTAAACAGAACAGAAGATTTGGGGAGCAGTCCTTGCTCCAAGCAGCAGTAAATGCTGGCTGCTCTTTAAGGCTGGCAAGGTGGGAGAGGAGGTGGGGGCACAGAGCTCACAGGGCAGTGTCCCCCCAGGCAGGGCCCATCACCCACAGTGCCTGAGCAAGGCAGGCTCACAGACCACAGACAAGTTCAACTAAGTCAAGATCATTACAAAAACTCACCAGGTCCAAGATCAAGCCAGGCCATCAGTTTAGTTCAACAAAATCCATGGCTATGGCAAAGCTAGAAACCAACACCAGCTTAATTCAGCTCAGACAAAGATGGATGGCCCTTGACTGGGTTTAAATAATGCTCCTGAGCCCCCAGGAAGAGGTGTGTGTGGAAGCCCCAGGTGGGGCTGGTCAGGCTTGTTAAAGTCTATCAATGCTCTGGGGGTCCTGACAAGAACTCTTTCAGTGTTTGAGATAGGAAGAGTTGTGAGATGTACTTGGAGATACCATGGAGAGCTAATGTAGAAAAAGGCAGAGAAAATGATCTTTTCATAAGTCAGCTGTGTAAACAGCTGCATCTTGTCGGATTTTATCTTTTTAATGAAAAGATCTGAGTGCTACATAAATAACGGAAATTGCTGCAAACCCTCCACGTATTTACAATCAGGACATTGCAGGAGCTGTCATGGTAGATCCTGGAAAAGGATTAAAAGAAGAGTGTTGAGAAGTGGCATTGCAGACAAGCCTGGAAGGGTTTTGTTTTACTTTGTCCGTAATGCAGTGTGATAGATGGATGAATGTGTTTGTGGAGGAAAGGGTAAACAGGCAATGGAAATGAATGTTGCTGTACCAGTTTACACAGATGTGTATTAAAAATTCTAGTGCCTTGTTCAGGAGCTGATGAATAAGGGGAGAGGGTGGACATGTGAAAGGTCTGATACATTGCTGTTATTGACAAGGAAAATAATTACTAAAGGTAGCATTTTGTGCTGAGAGTCATGTTAGGGAAGAACCTCCATGTAAATTGTGGCAGCACTGTTGGTAGAGGGTAAGCATCTGGACAAGAGGTTCAGGGGTTGATCAAGACTCCTTTGAAGTCTGCTTTATTTCTTTGGAGTGCAATAGAATTTTTCAAGCAAATGAAACCTAGTCCATGTTCCTTCCTCCCCCACAAAATTCACATCCTTTTCTCTAAAACACCTCCTGTTTGTCTTAGAATAAAGAGCATTTCAGCCCATAGCTCAAAAACAGGGCAGATGGTGCCCTTGCAGAATTTAAATAAGATATCAGCATGTTGTCACCTGTAAGTGCAGTGGTTAGAGCAATTCTGCAGTGCAGTCTCTAGGATGTCAAAAACAGAGGAAAAAGAAATTTTATTCCAGCAAATGCTGCATATAATAGTTTTGCAAATTGCTTAATGTTATTCTTTGGCTTACCACAGTGCACTTGGCAGAAATTATTAGAGAGGGACACATATACAAGGTTGAAAAAAAAATTGATTTCTGTGTGTAGTAGGTGGAGGGAATTAGAGGGAATTTAATATATCCATAGCTGGCAGGTTTAATTGATCAGCTTTTAGCATGGCTTTAGAGGATAAGAGGCCTCAGCATTACTTTAAAATCCATACTTATCTTTACCAACATCAAGGAGTACAAAAGTTTGAATACTCTGTTTTCTTAAAGTAAACATGAAGTTGACAGCTACCGTCTGTTCCTACACTGAATGCAAGATGGAGAATGTGTGCATACATTTCTCTTCATTTATGTTACTGCTGTCATTACCATTTAAATGTGACATTAACATATTGCTGAAGTAAATTGTTTCAAATACTGAATTCCATTGTATATTTTCTTCTTAAAGGGGGCAGGAAAGTGAAGAGCCTGAAAAGTAATGCAGATGGAGCACATTTAGGGTGCCATTTTAGGAAAAATGGTGAAGGTTTTACTGTTAACCTAGAAAATACTGCATGAGTTAAGAGAATTGGGCATCCAAATATAAGTTAACTAAACACTAATTAAACAACAACTTACATAACACTAATTAAATAACCTGGAGTGAAGGGCCTCACATTACCAGAAGAGAACATTTTTTAACAGACAGAAGTCAAGCATTACATGAGCAGGGGGAATATAGAAGGGAAAGAAAAATGCAAACATTGGAAAAGATGATAGCGGTTTTTGCAGAGTTCGTGTAGTTAGTGAGAGCAAGATAAGTGAATGAGAAAAAACTATGAGTTGATAAAGGGAGTTGTGAAGGGAAAGAGCACTTGAGAATACAATGTTTGAGTTGAAAATGTTTTAGTGAGAGGAATTCATAATTGAGTCAATTTTTTTAAATCTGATTCTATTTTGAGTCTCTTGAGAGTCGGCAGTATAGATTATACCACCCAGATCCTGACTGATTGCTGCCAGGGATTGTTCTCATTTAAGGTGGTATCCTCCAAGATGCCAGGGAACCAGTATGCAGCTACAGATAATACAAATCCCTTGATAGTGCACATTAATCTATTTCCTTTCCCCTGTATCAGTATTGGCAAATTAATGAAGCTCATCAGAAGGACAGAGACTGTGTCATACCTGTCAGAACAAGGCAGGATTATTTCATTTGATTTTGCTTTCCTGTCATGATCAGTGGGCTCACATGCAAGTCAGCTATGGAAACACAGAGGCTTTATGAGGGTAAGAACAGAAGGAAAGAGAAAAAAGAAGATTTATTGTCCCTGAGGTGGCTGGTTTTTATTTTGATGTGTAATGTGGGAGGCAGTAGGACTCCTAGACAATATGCAGAAGTATGGAAAAAGAAAGATTTCT
>VZRL01004141.1:0-24460 GCA_013397895.1 Origma solitaria | reverse complement strand
TTTTTTTTTTTTTCTGTGTGTATTCAAGAAGGCTTCACTGGTGGTATTTGTTTGATTTGGGATTTTTTGGGGTTTTGTTTGTTTGGTTTGGGCTTTCTTTTTGTTTTTTTTTTGTTTGTTTGTTTTTGTTTTGGGTTTTTTTTCCCTATACTGTGTACGAAGGTTTTCCTGGTGCAAGGTCATGTTAATGATATGCCTTACCCCAAAAATGTATTTTAGAACCTGTCTAGAGGAATTTAAAATTGGTGAACTAATCAAGCTGAAGAAAAATGAATACATATCACTGGTAAAAGGCTTAAGTTGAATTCGCCAAGAAACTGTTCTCTTGTAATAAATCAAATTACTTTAAAGGTCTATTAAAATACATGCATAGATTTTTAATATTTTTTTTTTTTTTTAAACAGAGAAGGAAACTGAAAGTTATAAGGTAAGTTTGAAAACTGGCCAGGGAGAAGAGCTGAGGCTTTACTTGCACGAGCAGCTGAGCTGGCCACAAAAAGGTCACTACCTCTGAAAATGAGAAATCTCAACACCCTGCCCTCCTGCCTTGCTTCCATCCACACTGCCCTGTCCATTCCGGGAGCCTGCAGTTTCCGACAGGTGCCTCTTTGTTCAGGCAGCTTCTTGTCAAGTTGAGGACAACACTGTCACAGTGATGGCAGTGTCAGATGAGCACCAGAGCTCAGCTGGCAGCTCAGCTCTGGCGTGCTGGAGACCACCCTCATTCCCACAGCAGTGACCTGCTGGGTCAAGTCAGGCGATCTCCCATGGCTGTGTGCTGTGCTTCAGGATGAAATGGATAATTAAAACATTTGTGTTAACCATTGTGCTCAACATTAGACAGAAATGAACTGCCCCAACAGAATTGCTTCTCCTTTGGAGTCAGGTATTGAAGTATAATTTGAACAATGAAAGAAGCAAATAATGAACAAATCCATACTTTTGAGTATTAATTCTCTTGTGCCCAAAGTAGGTATTCTGCATGATGGTATTTGTTTCTTTGGGGTGTCTGATTATTAAGGTAAGATATAAAAGTCTCATGTAGAAAATCCTAGCTATAAAGTTGCTGACAGGGAAGCTGAAACAGCCACAGCCCCGTGGGACCCATTTTAAGAGCTGGATAAATACTGAGGGGATATCCAGCCTTCCATTTTATCAGTATAGGAAACAGATGTTTTTAAAGGGCTTTGCTTTTTCATTGCAGCTGTTCTGTGTGGGCTGTTGCACACCTCAGATTAGATCAGCTGTGTGAAAAGAGAACTGCTCTACCTCACCCAGCAGGGCTGTGGTTATACATACCATGGCTACAGCAAGAAGGAGGGATTAAAGCTATGTGAAACAGATTTTTATCTATTTCCCCACTTTGTTTTTCATCAGTTTTCTCCAAAGGAATAAAAAAGAACAAATAGGGAATAAAAAAAGGTTTGAGTCAAACCAAAGTTGGTAATTTCTTCCAAAGCTTGACTTGAAACTGTATAGAGAGAAATGGGGAGTAACAGCTTTTACTTCAAGGTTTGGTCCCAGACCTTGCAGGATTTCAGAAAATGGTTGCATTTTGGTTAAGGTATATGCTGTAACTCAGACAAGGTTGCTGTAACTCAGACAAGGTTGCTTGCTTTTGGAAGGGGAGAAATAAAATTCTGTTTCTCTCCTGTACTACTGCTTCGTTGTTTGTGGATTCTTGTGCACATAGCCAAATTAGATGCAAAGCTAATTTTGGTTTAAAGAATTTATGTGTTCAACTATATGTGCATGTACAAATGGTGAACATGAAGCCCTGAATTTCAAAAATTATGCTTAAAAAAAGAGAAGAAATTAAAATTTGCAATGTTAATTATTATTTTAATCATCTTTTACAAGCTATTAGCTGGAGCTTGATTTTTATTCTAGAAAGGTTTTGGGTTCTTACTGCATAATTTCTAAGCCATGTGTGTATTTTCTTAGTCTGTAAAAGTGTGTCTGTGTCAATACAGTATTTAGGTATATTTAATGAAAATTAAAATAAAATTTTACTCTTTAGCAGCTTACATCAATCATGTCCCCTCTCTCCCCTCCCCCTGCCCCCCATAACCTTTAACGCTAAACAATTGTTCTAAAAGGAAAATCTATTTGATCACCTATTTCGATTCTCTGACATCATTCTGTCATGGCAATGAAGTGATTTACATGGAAAAATGTATTACCTCTGCTTTTAGACATAATGAGTTTATGATGATTAATGGTTTTACTGCAGGTATGAGAGAACCTGGAAATGGCTGGCCTTTAAAAGTGAAACATGACCTATGCTCAATTTTCCTCCTTATTTTCTTCAGTTATTGTAAAATGGTTTTGGTTGTAAGTAAATTTAAATGTAGAAATTATGTCTTGTAACTGAAGTAAGCTATAAATGCTAGGGTATCCATGGTAACATCAGTACAGAACTGGAACTAGAGACAAAAGGGAGAAAGCAATCAGCTTGAAGCACAGAGTCTAAACTATCATGATGGCAGGGGACTTATATCACATATTCCATGAGGAGTCAAAGTCCTTGAGGAAGGCACATGTTTAGTTTGGGGAAGAGCAGGCTAAAGGATGACCGCCTCCAGCTGTCCCTCCTGCTCACCATTCCTATGATTCTATAACACAGTTGACTTTGGGCAGAGAACTTGGAATGCAGAATGGTCATACAAATAGTGAAATAGTATTTTAACAGGAAAGCATGGAGCAAAAAATCTTTTCTGATTCATGTCTTAAAATGACACTTGAAACATTTCCTTTAGCTTCATAGAGAGCTGTACTTTTACTTAGATGTCATATAAATAACAAGTAATACACCAAGGCCTAAACTGAGAAGATGATGCTGAATAAGAGCTCTGAAATATTTTCTTTACATATGTTAACTGAACTAAAACCCCAAGGCAATTAAGGCAAAAGCTGTTCAACTATGGAAAGACTTAAATTTAGGAAAAATGTAAATAGTGGCTTTTTTGTTCTGGGGGATTATGGAACAAAATCACTCTGCTAAAAAGGAGGCAAAGGTTGAGGAGAACACTGCTGGCAATTTAATCTGCATGGAGACTTTGCATCAGTCACAAGATGTAATATTTGAGAATGAATAGAGAATAATTTCTGTATGACAGATCAACTATGGTTCTCTGTGGGACGCTTAATCCCAGGCTGTGATGGATGCTGGGGCACTGAGCAGTGTTCTGCTGCGTCAGTGGAGCCTTGGTGCCTTTCAGTGTTTTCAAATGTGTAAAATGAACTATTGGGGAAAAATGAAAACTGGATGAATTTACAGTCATGGCTTGTCCTTAGTGACATTGACTGGACAGCTGTCTTTGAGGGCACACTTGGCAATGGAAAATAAATTGCTGTTGGATTCCATACATGCAAACGCATTTGCAAGTAAAGCAAAAAGGTATTTAAGGTAGTGATTAAAAATACACAAGTCATACTTACATTTTTCAGGAAGAGAGCAGTATCACAAGCATTTAAACTGTGTTATTTTTATTCAGATGATTAATCCAAGTCCTCCATTAGGCATACATTGAATTTAGCATTCTACTGCAGTTCACTATATGCAATCTAGAAATTTCAGCACTGCCGCTCTGATTTCTGCTACCAGTACAGGCTCTTGAGAGCTCTTCAAGAGAGAACTCTTTCCTGACTTACACAGGTGTTTATCAGGAGCCATGTGCTGTTGTTCTCCTATGCTTTGTTCATGGTTTGGCTTTTCCTCTGATACAAGTTATTGATGTTCAGTTCCCTACTGTGTGTTGTTTGTTCATCTGGCTATTTGTTTTCTAACATGAATGATTTCCTTGGAGGGAGAGCTAGAAAAGAGTGAAAGGAGGTTTAACACATCAGTAGGCGGTGCAGAAACAAAGGGTTATTTTGTTCTTTGGTGTACTTTTGCTTCAATCACCATTTGCTCTCGTCAACAGCAATTCTTTGGGTCTGAGTGTACACAGTGTACATTTGTAGTGTTGCTTGCTTTGTTTTTTTTAACTAGAGTGAAATTTGTATGGAACTAAATCAATAGTTGGATGTAATTTCCACCTTGTTTTCCCTGTTCTGTCAGGTGGATCAGGTGGTCTCTGTTAGACCCTTCATGTTGCTGATGCTGAAGTCTCCAGGGACCTATATTGGAGCAGTGTTCAGTGTCTGCGTGACAAGCCTGCACACTCTGTTGCCTTTAGTGACCATGAGACAACTGGGAGATGTGTTGAATTGAATATGCTTTTTTTGCCCCTAGTTTGAGGTTTCTGTAATGCTCTGGGACTTACCCAGAATCCCATATGCTGTGGCAAAATTCAGCCATCCAGATGGTCACATGATTTTTCTTGTGACTGCTGCTTTGGTGGAAGCCAGCCCCTGTGAATTTTAGCCATCAAATCAAGTTTTTCTGGTTGAAACTGTCTCAAAATACAGTTGAGATTTACAGAGTGACTATTTGATAGCTGAGAAGATGGGTCCTGTTGGCAAGCACGTAATTTCCTTTCTAGCAATCCTGCTGCTGGCTGTTAGGTTTTGATCTGCCATGTCACCTCCATTTCCTCTTGCATCACTGCCACAGTACATTGCCAGCAAACAGCTGCAAGGTTTTCAGGATGGCCTGAACTGCAGCTGTAGCTAGGATGGAGGCAGGGACTCGCATCCTGCAGACCATTCCCAGTCACTGTGCACAGGGATCTGGCACCCTGGATTCCCTAACGTGAGAGTGCTGGTGCTTGGCTAGGCTGGTTGTACATATGTGATGACGATGGTGGCCTTGCTACAACATGAATTAACCACAGTGGTACCCTTCCTGCAGTGTTAAAGAGTTGCTGTCATATTCAAGGCTTAGAATTGGGCTGCACTGGAATCCAGCTAAGGTCATCTTCTTACAGGCTGCTTAGAATACTTGTAGAAATAAGTTTATTATTGAAAACTCTGGAATAAATGAAGAATGTTGGACTGAAAAAGTCCTGGAAGTTTGCATTGATGTGCTTATTCCATATTTAGGTATGGGTGAAAGTTCTGTGTGGCTGAAAAGTTGTAACTTCATGGTGAGAGAACAGGACTTCTGGAGACACCCAAGCCATTGCTTAGGAGTAGATTGTAAGACATTTTCTGTTGGTATTCTGTTTCTGAATCACATGCTTATTTAAATATCTGAATGAGAATAGAAAGGATGGAGAAGTCCCCCAAATTTTACTCTTCCCATTTACTCTCCCAGTAAATAAGAAAATCCTTAATGAAGCAACACAGAATCTTTACAGATGGTAAACTGAATTTTTTTATAATGAGATTTTTAGTTTGCTTTCATTTTCCAGTTTGGGGGTGTTGCAAACATACACATGCATATGGACGTGGTTGTTTTCTACTCACAGAGCTTTAGGCAAAGAGTTTATGAACTACGGAAGGCTTTGTGCGTGTCTGTGGATGAGGTAGTGGATGTGAATGTGGATGAGGCTGGTAGGTGAGGAGGAGGACAATGAATGGAGGTGGAGGACAAGTAAATCTAAAAGAGAATGCAGTAAGTGGTTAAGCTGGAAATCTGGAGCCCAACAGTGGCAACAGGAAAGTGTCTGCAGGTTTTTAAATGCAGTGAGACATGGTATGTTTGAGAAGCATGTTCCTCATATAAAACCATGTCTGACTCATTGCTGTAATACTTCAGTAGATCAGCCTGCTTGTTCTTTTTGCAAATATACATCCATTCTTGGTTTAAGTATAATTTCTGACATAACTCTTGTGGTTTAACAACTCTGTTCATGTGCACCATAGTTGCCTCATTCCTAAATGTCTTTGAGGGTGGCAATAACATGCTTTTTCTTATGTCCAGACTTTCTCAGGGCTCTGCTTGCACTGGTTGCCAAGATGAATTCAGCTATCTTGCCATCAGAAGCAAGGCTGTTAGATGCCCTGCATGGTCTCTGACTGATAAGGAACTTGCTTCTCCCCCTTCTAGACTTTTAACTAAACAATCTTAAATACAAAATTTTGCTACAAGATTACAGAAACATTCCCAGCTCTAGCATTTGAAAATTATATTGTATTATTAAATAATACAGATATTATAGGCACTCTTAATGCAAAGGGTAAGTTGCATTAGTACACCTGGAGAACTAAGTGGACCAGGTTATTATTTTTTGAGAGCCTAAACTTTGACTCTGAGGGAAGAAGCACAAAGAGGAAGAGATTGCAGCCTGCAGAGGTGGCAGGTCACAATATGAACTCTCTCATTCAAGACAGAGCATTGTGGTTTGAGATTTGTTTTCTGAGCCTTTATTAAACAGAGACAGTGGTGAGATTACTTGAGAGCTCTGCCATAGTCATTTGATGGGTAGGCAATGTATTTTCTGCATTCATGGTTTAGGAGAACAAAACAAAGGCAACAACCAAATCTCTGGAGAATTAAAATGCTTTTACCTATCATTCATTTTAGTAATTGTGGCACTTACTTTTACCCCTCTGTGTATTTCAGAAACCTCATTGTTGTGATACAAATGCCCAGTTGCTCTTACTAATGCTGTCACTATCTATGGAGAAGGAGAGCAAAAATAAAGCTCAGAAAACTTTTCAAGACAAATAACTGCCAGACCAGATGCATTTATACAGAGACAGATATGTATGGGTGTTGGTAAAAAAAATTGAGAAACAGATCTGAAATAACTTCTGTACCTTGTACTTGTTCCTTATGGTAAGACAAATGAAAATCTGTGTCTCCTTTCCTTTGAAAAATGCTTTTAATTTCTGTTTTCTATACAGAGAGCTGACATTCCAAGGAGGTGAGTCCGCATGGTGGTGACTGGCTTCTGAAGAAATAAATAAGGAAACACTTGTAAATGACACTAATAAAAAGGCACCATGCAGTTAAAAAATGAAGAAAATCTGCCTGAGAAACTCCAACTAAAAATCTAAGCCTAAATAATTCTCCTTCACAGGGATCAGAATAACATAGTATAGTCCTGGCTTAAATGTAGGTCAGCTAGGTTTGTGTTCAGGTATTTATGGGTAAACAAGATAAATTAATAATATAGCTGTTTGCTTATCAAGTTGTTTTCCTCAGGACATAAAACAGAGAACATTTCTTAAAGTGCCACCAGAAACATTTTGGGGAAGAAAAGTAATGAATGACATAGCTGGAAAAAAAGACCATTTTGTAGTAATGTTTTTTTAATAATGTGATCCTGCCAGAAACTGAATGCCCTCTTTGACAGAGCCATCAAAAATAGTATAGTACATTTCCTGTACTGTATGGGAGATTTTTTTTTTTTCTTTTGGTAAGCCAAGACTAGAAGCTCCACAGCTGCTAAACAGCACATCATCCAAGCACAGCACTGGCACACTCACACTGAAGCTCCCTAGAAGTGATCAGCAGCCCAGTGCCTTACCTGTGTCAGTGTGATTTTACCTGCAGATGCAATAGTCTCCTCAGATGGCTGGCAGAGGTGCACAGGATCTACCTTGAGCTTATGTAAAAGATTTACAGAAGAAAAGCAGTAACAAAGCCCAACCAACAATGCCACACAGGTCACTGCAGATCCAGTCGATCTATAGTCACACATATTTTATTCTGCTTTTACCTAAACATTTAACATGTAATTACTGGAGTGAAACTTGGAAATTTTTTACAGCTCTCTTAGATTTCATTTTTTTTTCTTTTTTCTAGATTATCATATTTGTTTTTTCCTGTATAGGAGTGGTAGATTTACAGAGAAGCATTAATCCATACATTTATACACATCCTTTACCCAGAGGAAATTCCAGAGGAAACGGTCAAATCCTGCAGAGGTACCATCATTCATGATGATATGTCTGTATATGGAGAGTGCTGTGTCTACAGCTGCAGAACAGAACAGTCGTTCATGTGCAGCAGTCAGTGGAACAAGGGCTTTGCTCTCATGGAGCACAAGGTCTCATAGACTGCCGAGCTGTTTCCTCTTCCGTAGACACTGTGGCTGAACCAGGCAGAAAAGCTTGGCATTGTTGTCTGTGAAGCAACAGGAAACACTCCTGACTGACTCTGTGGTGCACTCTTCCTCTGGCAGAGTGGCTACAGCAATTCCAATGGCTGGTAACATCCCACACTACACTGCACAATAACTGGTGTCCACAGTCAATCCTGGGCCAAAGGCAGCACCAAAAAACATGGAGTAAAATTCCATAATGATCTAAGTAGCAGCTTGCTGCCCTTTGCACTTTTGAAAATATCTTCTGTTGATTTTTAAAATATTTTCTACAAAATCAGCTCAACAGTTAAAACACAGGGCTTGAATGGATGGTTAGAGACTGTGATCAATCTGTACAGGTTTTCTGTTCACTTTGATGAAATGGTAAAAGATGAGTCTACCACCTCACAGGATTTACTGCGAGGTTACTGCCAAGTAGCATAGCTACCTTGTGTATTTAAAAACCTGAAAATGTGTATTTTGTATTTCTTGCCAAGTTCACAATTTACTTACTAGACTGTAACACAGTTGCAAGTTATTAAGGATTGAATTTCTGCATTAATTTGGTACAATACCATTCTAGCTCATGTTAGAGCAAAAAAAGAATAATTGGTATGTAGATGCAAATTAGAGTTTAATATCCCATGCAGCTGTTTACATCTGCTTAATTAAGCAGCAGTGGCTTCACATTAGCATTGCTATGAAACCGTAAATACACACCAGAGAAAAAGGTACAATCATGTCAACCACCTTCCTCATGTCAAATCAATGCAAGATGGGTATTTTTTGTTTCAGTGTTGTGTTTTAATGGTAAAGAAAAAAGTCTTCACATTTAAAGAAGATCTTCAAGTTCAATACATTTGGTTTTGGTACAAATGCCAGGATTTTATAAAAAGACTGTGCTCCTGTATGTAGGCAGACAGTTAAAGCAGTAAATGAAGAGCTCTAATGGAAACTCCTAACAAATATAATTGGAAGTCAGTGGGTAATTTTGCTTTTGGAGCATTTACAGGAGTATCACAGTCATTTTGTACAGTAATAGAAGGTAAGTAAATACCCATCTGGAAAAATGTAGTGCTATTTTAACACTGATGAAGTTCTAACACTTGGACTATATGTCATAAGCTCTTTGTTTCATGTATTTACCAGCAGTTCTGGCACAGGGCTGCTTGTTTTGCTCTTTGACTAAGGACCCTTGAAGTTACACAGATGTAGCTAAGTTGGTATTTTGAGAGGTACCTATAATCAGAACAGGCCTTGGATTAACAGAACACATCAAAAGAACAGAAAAGCTTTTCTTCGGTCAGGACTATCAGAATTCATTGTTAACCATCAGCATAAGGACACAACCTCAGTTGGTGCCATTTTTAATGATTAGAAATAATACAGTGTAAAACAAAAAGTGAAAAAATTCCAGCGTGATACTTATAAACAAAGAACAAACAGAAAACAAAAAACTTTCGGTTTTGCCTGATTTATAGTATTTATCATACAACAGATCATTAATCTGAGGTAATACCAGTATTAAGTTTTTAGTCCTTCAAGGACTGCTCAAAAATCAGTAATTATAGCAATGCATGTTATGTTAAAAGTGAGACTTGACTATTAAATCCAGCAAACCCCTTACCCTTTTAGTGAGGGATCTGTGGCTGCAAGTATAAAACTGGAAATAAATCTACACAGTAGGAACTACAGAACATCAGAGTCCTGTGTGGCGTGTCAGTACGTAAGAGTACAGCTGAGTATGTAAAAGTCAGACATTTCAATACAGTAAAGACTTTGTTCCAGAATAGCCCTTAAGAAATTTAAGAATACTGTTAGTTTGCATAAAATAGCCAAAAAAACCCAACTAATTCAGAAGTCCAAATTTTGGCATGAGGTAAAACCATGTGCATTTATTTCATCTGCATTTTAGATTTAGTAAGCATAAAATTAAATATGTTGACTGTAATGAAATCAGTCATACAAGTGCAAGTCTTCAGCTAGAATGTATTTTATGGCAGTTTATTTAAAAAATGTACCAGTAAATCATAAAAGAGGGATCATGTCCATTTAACGTTTATTGAAGTATACAGGAGGTTTTCTTTAGAATCAAATATGAGCATGAATATATGGCCAAACGTAAAATCTATCAAATTCAGTGAAAATTTTCTGACTTTAAATAGTAGCTGTAAGAATGACCAATATATATTCTTTGTTACAACCGCCCTCACTCTACAAGTAAAAAAAAAATAATAAACATTCAGTAAACATTCTTTCCTAAGGTAGTTTCCCTTATATATCAGTGATTTATCCATTTTTTTGTATACATAACTTTTTAAACATACCAATCAGTGGTTCTCACAATTGAAAAATAAAAGCACAAAAAAGTTTACACTCTTGTACAGGTAAATAAAAGATCATTTTTAATTAAACTGTATATCCTTAAGGGCATAGTATAGTTTCAATTTCATTACCTATTACATAATTAACTTCTTACATACAAATATTGACATATTTGGCTTGTGCTTCAAAGCCGTTGTGTCTACAAAGTCCATGTCAATGCAACTCATGACTTGAAATCAGTGGGGACATCTTTACTGCTGCTGGGTTTAACCTGGTCGTGCAACATGGTCTCTTCTGAGCTTGTTGTGGCACTGCATTTTTCTGTGGAGTCATCAGTGTCTGGATCCAATCCTTCAGGACAGGGAAGTTTTAGAAGCTCTTCCCGCAACTGAGCTGTATGACGCTGCATATACAAAAACAAGTCAGCGTGGAAGGCCACAGTTAAAACAGTATTTTTCACAAGGTTAGACACTATAACGCAAAAAGAGGAGTAGGTAAAAAGGTTTAAATGTACTATTTCAGTGTCTGGATCAACTTCTCCCCTGAAGTTAAGGACTCGTAGTTTCCTTTCAGTGACAGAATTATTAGAAAGCGCTGCTAGGAACAAATTAAAGGTGGTCAAAAGAACTGCAGCCAACACGTGCATCACTATAAATGCTATGCTATTCGTCTTACAGTTGAGTCTTATTGGTGTTCAGTGATCACAGCAGAAACTGACTCAGACTTAGTAGGTGTTGGAGGTTGGGGGGGAGGAGTGGAATTTTTACCATTCTGTTGCCAGGTAACTAACGATCGGTACTTAGGGGCATTTACTCTCACAAAAGAGACAAAGACTTTCTGGCTGGGCGGAGACAGGAACAAGAGATTTGGGAACTGATAAGCTCACTCCTCGCCGGGATTTGGAGGAGAGAGGAGTGGGGAAAAAACGGCGGTCTGCTTTTTTGGCTGCGACTGCAGGAAAGAGAAGCCCAGCTCTGCCCTAGCTTTTCTCTACCTGGTGAGTGAGTTTCTTGGGGCACGGGACTCCAATCCTCTTTTCCCCTCCGGGAGGGTGCATCTCCCAGCTGCGCTGCAGTGGAACGGGACCCCCGCCTGCTGCTGCCGCCCGGCGCCCTGCCTGCCACCACCCCGCCCTCTGCCTGCCCTAACTGCGGAGTTTTCCTGCCGCCTCCTCTGCTGGCCGGCCTGGGTGTGCTGACCCGGCCACTCCATCTCCCGGCTCTGGGCTCTCTGCTGTGCCCCGTCCATCTGCGCTCCACCTTGCTCCAGCCCGTCTGCCATCACGCGCGGCACAGATCCAACCTCGTGCCACAGCGCCACCTGCAGCTCCCCGGGAGTCATCGCACCTGCCCTGCTGGGCTGGGAGCCCAACAGCGCCCCTGCTGGCCGTGACCGTGACTGCACCAACCGGGAAAGTGCCTGGCAGCCCAGGGACATTTGCCACTGAGTTTTTTGGTTGTTTTGTTTACCTTTTTCACTTTGTTCACTGTTCTTTTTGTTACTGATTGTTTATCTCATTATAGATACTAGTAAAAAACTCTTATTCCTTTTCCCATACCTTTGCCTGAGAGCCCTTGATTCTAAAGTTATAATAATTCGGAGGGAAGGGGGTTCACATTCTCTGTTCTAAGGAAGGTTCCCACCTTCCTTAGCAGACACCTGTCTATCAAACTAGGACAGTAGGTCATACAGTCAAACCAAATTTATAAAGAATTCATGATGAGATCTGTCATAAGAGACAGATATGCAGGGATTTGTATACTGATCACAGTAACTTCATTTTGAAGATCAGTCACACTGAAGGAATGGAACTCTGGCACTAGAATACAGAAGCCTTTAAAAATCTGGGGTTTGTACCTCAGGGGAAGAAAAAACTCAAATATTAAAATGAATATAAGCTTGTCTGTGTGGTCACAAAATACACGAATGATAATACTTGGCTAGGAAGGCAGAAAACATTTATAATGGTTATAACTTGATTAAAAGTTAGCACAGGGTAAAACTGGTTGTAGTGAACCACAGTCTAATAACTGTGCTTGTGTACTCTGAGAGCTTGTTTTCTGGCAAAGAATAGGCTGTAATACAACTTTATCATTAAACCCCACCCACCCTTAGAGCGAACAAAAAAACCTCCCTGTTATCACAGAATATTCTGATTTGGAAGGGACCCACAAGGATCATAAATCCAACTCTTGAGTGAACGGCCCAGGGGGAATCAAACCCACAACCTTGGCGCTATCAGCACCATGCTCCTGAATGAACAACTGAACTCAGCAACTGAACTCATCTCAGGGTCACTGTATCCTATACAAATATTCATAGAAAAAATAGGCAGGACAGGTGCTAAAGGAAAATCCAACTTGTAGAAAAAAATACTGAGGAAGTGGAGTGCACCTTCATTTAATCTCTTGACAACTGGGAAACTTAGATTTGTTATAAATGTCTCACCTTCAGAGCTGCTGCGTGATGGGACATAGTCCTGCCTACCCGTTTGTCACTGCTGTACTGCTGTATGTCTGCTATCCACTCCTCACACTGAGCCATGATCTCCACTCTTTTCAAGTAGAAGTGTTTGTGGATGACCTGCAAGAAAGCATTCCCAATGTAACATGGATGGAAGAATCAAATACTTGAACAATACCAAATTTGCAAATTAGACCTCTGTGGGTCTAACTGAATATAAAGAAAAAACAAAATCAGTATGAAGGCAATTCAGAACTGAACAAGGCTGGAGATAAACTGTAGAACTTCTGTCCTCGGAGGTTTCCAAAATCCAACTGGAAAAAGCCCTGAGCAACGTGGTCTGAATTCAGCTGATGCTGTTTTGGGGAATTTGTTGGTCTGGGTATCTTCCAGTCTGTAGGAATACCCTGTTTGTGTGCAGCCTGCCATTTCAGCAGTCACTTGTGTTACCTGGGCGTGGGGTGAATGAGTGCCAGAAACACAGCGAGCAAAAGCAAAGGGAGAGCAGAATGCTGCCTGCATTCTGCAGTTCAAAGCTGAACTCACTACACAGGCACGAGGCACAGACATTTACGTTCGCACAGGAACAGAGTTACACAGACACAGTGTTGATTGAGACTTTTATAGTTTCTTTCACTGCCCTATTTTGCTAGAGAAGCACAGAACAAGTAGAAGCACCACATCCTCCCATCACTGACCATGGGCTGCTCAAATAGAAAACAGATGAGCAGAAACACTGTCAGCAGTGTGAACACAGAAATATAATGTGCTTCTGCAGAGAGAACGATCACAGCAGCTGCTTCAGAAGGGATGCAACCACTTTGCTCTAGGGAGAGGCAGCACCTTTGGGGACGCTGGAATTCTCAGGTCATAGTAGTTGAGCTGCTCACAGTTTGGATGGGAGTTAGCATTCGATTGAAGAGTAATTTTGGTATTGAAGTACATATTTGAGTTAAAAAAATTCAACCAATCAGCACTCATACAAAGTTGCGAAACTCCATTTGGTGCTGGCTTTGTCTTAAACAGTTTTCTAAAACTCTGAATGGTGAAAGAAACAATAAAATCAAAGAAATTTTATTGAGCATTGAGAGTTCTTGGCCATATTGCAACATAATGGGAAAAATAATTTTTCCCTCTGGAGGTTAAGAAAAAATAGCTATCTGTCTAAAGAGAAACTACATATTGAAAGTGTAATTGACTTCAATCCTGGATGCATTCCTTAAATCCATACTGGAGCTAGGAAAAACTCCCAAAGACTAGCAGTTTAGATCTCCTGAGCCCACCTGTCATTTAAGACACTGAAGACAAGACAGCTCAGATTTTTAAGACAACAGATCTCAGGATCTACATTCTTAGACCTCAGTCTTCAGGATGACTTTGCATTTATGTTACTGAATTGATCATCACTGTTAATGTTTCTAAGATAACCCTACAAAAAACCTAGAGGTTTTAACAAAAAGTGAATCTCCCAAAGAAGTGCTCAGATAATCTGAATGATGCATTTACATTTGGATAGGGCCACAGATGGAATCCAGCATTGTTCCAAAGCTGCCTTTTTCATACCAGCAGTGAGAAAGCTGAGCTGCATGGTAAACACACAATTGCTGAGACTCCTGAAGGAAAGTGCAGTAACAATAACCTGGGATTCAGTTACCAAATGGTGTAATATTGCACATCCTTCATTTCTGTACATGTGAGAAGAAACATGGAGCATTAATGTCAGGGAGCCCACTGCTTTCTTATATATTCAATTAATTTGATCTTACTGTGGTTTGAGAATGCCTTTTACCAAAGTGAAATCATTACATGAGCTAGAAGAAAAAACCTATTAGCAGAGGTTACTGGATTATGTGTCTGGATATTATCTCTATCATGGTCTACATATTGAGTAGGACATTTAAGAGGTAATTCAGAACCACCATCAGGTTTTATTTCATTAATTCAACATCCCTACATACAGTGCACATCCTTTTTCACCTGCATGTGGATAAAAATATCTAACATTTATTGTGCAGGTGAAATGTCAATAGTTTCTTATTCCACAAGACACAGTAATTTTAATGACAAAAGGTTTTGTTTTCCAAAGGACATCTTTTAGGACATCAAGGAAGGGATAAGAGATCAACATCTCAGATGCCACACCTAGCAATGTGCATAATGCTAAAATAATTAGGCTTTTCCAACATTTTATTATGCAGCCAATTGAAAGCATAGGTGATACTGCCAGATGGTTCCACACTTCAAGATGGGCAACAGCTGCAGTAGTTCAGAGCAAAATGAGTTTTTCTGGAAATATTCACTGGTAATACTGTGAGATGACTCATGTTTGATGAAACATTTTGCATTAATATTCATACAGATTCTCTTAGTGTTTCTTCAGCTCTTTTTTCCTTGAACTTTTTGCTGTATGTGTTCAAGTCCCTGAGATCTAACTCATCTGCTTTGGGAAAGGAATTGGACACAGACACCGAGAGAAATCCCTAATAACTAAATTCTTCTATGATGCTAGAGGTAAGTTTTAGTCTATTTTCAGGAAAGTAAACAAATTAAGCAATTTGATTTATTACAATAATTTTTTTAAAGGCAGTGCAAATGCATGAAGATTAGCATTGCTTTCAGCAGCATCAAGACAGTTCTTTTCAAAGGCACAGATTTCCAGTGCAGGTGCTTTGTGGAATTTCTTTTAAGGTATTTTTCCAATTTGCATTATCTTGGTGTGTCTGAAGTGTTACCTAGTATTTGCTTCAAATTCACGATCCTTGGAAAAATACTGCCTGTTTGTTATGCGAAGTATTGAGCATGCAGTGCCCCTTTGTAGGGCCCATCAACAGCTGCTGCAGGCAATGTCGAAGGTACTGCTCAGTAGTAAGCAAGAGCTGAGCTTATTGAACCATGTTTTATCCAACTGTGCACCAAGATCCTGTTCAGGTCAGTCCCAACTTGTGTGCATTCCTGTTTCCCAAAAAGAATGTGTGAAGTTTAGTGCATCCTTATTCACTTCAGTCTCTTGAGTCAGTTGCCCCAGGTTAAAACAGACACCTCATGCATGATCTTACCAAATATTTGCATTATTCTTAATGCTTAAAAAAGAGAAATACTGCCTTTCACAAAACCCACCTCCTTAAAACATGGTGATGGATTTCTCATTTGTTCAAGCATTGCCCACTTGACTGTTGCCTGGCGTATATTTCCATCATATTCTCTGGAGCTCTGGGTACCACTCGGAGTACCTCGCGATCGTTCATAACCTGGTTCATTGAAGTATGGTTCTGCCACCAGTATTAGGGATTGGACAGACACTAACACCTGTTTAGAGAAGAAACCAAATATTAAAATTGTGCTACCGAAGTATTTTTACAAATATACACAGCTCTGCTCACCTTACAAGCAAAACCACTTCTATGGCAAAGTACTTCTATTTGTGATACAGGCTACGTGCGAGCAGGGAATGTCCATGCTTTCAAACCTAAACTGTCACTACACATAAAAATCACCAAGTCCTGTGACTGTGTCTTTAGCTCAAACACTCAGAAAATTACAAATGTTACTCAGTCACCCCCCCAAACAAACATACAGAAAGTGAAAGAAAGTATTTAAAGGAAGAGATGCCTGATTGCACCCTTTTGTGAAAGAAAGTGTATTTATCAAGTCCTCAGTCAACAATTTTGATATTTTCCCTGTGGCTGAGCTTCTAATTCTGAACTAGATGGAAAAGATGAAGAGGAGATTAAATGCCAGGTGAACCACTGAAATTAATCCTGATCTACATTGTCTCCCATTTTTTCTTTCAAAATGTTCCTTTGAATGTTCTTTGCCCTCTAATTTCAGATTTTACAAACATTACTGCGTCATATGCTAATAAAACAAAATCTTAGTATTTCTCTTAACTGAAGGGAAAATTTTTTTTCAGTACTGTATCAATGAAGCACCAACTATTCAATAATTAGGAAATAAGATTTTCCTCCTTTCAATTTTACTATCCAGCACATGTGGAAATAGATGTTTAGATAAATTCAAGGCATTTAACTATATACTCAGATATTTCTAATAAAAACCAAGAATTAAATAGATACATAGGGTTCTTAGGTATCTGAATGTAGATGTACTGCATATTCATTATTTGATGGCTTGCTAGTCTTTCCAGCATTAAAAAGTTGATCCCTGACAACTTGTTTTTTTACTAAATGAAGGAGAAGTTCTTCTCAGGTATTTAGGACCAAGTCTACCAGCAACAATTCTAGGGATTGCAATGGTAGAGTGACTTCCAGGCCAAAGCTTTGGGTATGAAAGGTGTTTTGGTGATCTCCATGGCTTTTACAAGTGTCTGGAAGAAAAGACTTATGCTTTTTAAAAATTTTGTATTTTCTATATCTATATTTAAGTAGCTATGGTGGAGAAATCTGACACTGCAGCATTGTACTTTCTGGGCCTGAATAAGCAGTCAATACTTTGAATTAAAATTGTGATGAATGAGAAACTCTAAACCGGTCTTCCAGTTTTGCTGGGTAATAAAAATTAATTTCTGAAGTATTTTGGGTGGTCTGACAATAGTTCAATCTCTGAGCCAGAAAAAACATGTAGTGCTTAATCCTTTCCAAGCAATTTATTTAGTCCTACAGCTGTTTTCCATTTAACAGTTGTAAAGTGTTTTTCTCTCCGTATGGTGTGGATGGGACGTTTTTCCAACAGTTTTCTTACTATTCTCAAAATGAAACACTGAAAAAAAGTTATAAATTATAAACTTATATGCTGCAGTGATTTTTAACAATCAAATCTAACATTTTAATATAAGAAAAAGGACTTGAGTGAAAATAAGACTTCTTAAATACTCGCAACTTTCTACACTGATTTTACAGCTGAAGTCCAAAATTACAGTTCATCTCTTGATTAAGAAGCTGTATCTTGGGACACTTGCACTCTGTAGGGAAGTCTTGGATACCTATCCCAACGTTTGATCACCCTCATGGTGAAAAAGTTTTCCCTAATATTGAATCAAAATTTCCCATCTCCCATCTGCGTCAACCAGTACTTGTCCTGCTGCTCTGCATCTGTATGAGGCGCTTGGCTCCATCTTCCCTTCCCCATTTAGGTACTGATCTCTTTGCCATTGGTCCAGCCACTTTTCCACCCCTCACAACACATATCTTATCCATTTGGCTAGCAGGTGCTAAGGCAGACTGCCTCTTGCTAAAGTGTGCTTCTCCTACTGCTCTCCCTTTGTGCAAAGCCAGGCACCTCACTGTAGAAGACAGGAGCCTTCTAAGCTCTGCTCCCACCCAGTGAATCCACACTGCCTGTTTCAACCTCTTTGTCTTCCATGTACTTGAAAACAGCTTCCAGGATTATTTGTTCCATAATCTTCCCAAGGACCACAAAGTGTTGCTGACCAGCTTGCTGCTCCCCAGATCCCCACTCTGGCTGGTCTTGAAGCTGACTGTGGGATTTGCCAGGAAGATCCTTTGATTGTTCTGCCTTTCAAGGACGAGAGCTAATGGTCTCGCAGTGGTATCAGCTGGCTCCTTCAGCTCTCCTGGATTCACAGGGTTTGGTTTCAGGAACATGTTGGGTCCAAGCAGCTTGAATACTATTTCCTCTACTGTGGGTAAATCCTCATTCTCACAGACCTTCTCAGTGAGGGCTCAGGGACATGGGAAAGCAAACCTTACCCCTAAGAGTGAGGCAGAGATGACCTCTGCCTCTTCCATGCCCTTGCCAATAGGTTTCCTGTCCCACTGAGCAGCTGGAAAGCCTAAGGAAAATATGTTTTTTTGCTGACAGCATACTTACAGAAAGCTCTTCTTATTCATCTTTATGACCCTCAACATTTTCAATGCCATCTGAGCTTTAGTTTCCCTTTTTTCTCTCCTGAGTGTTTGGTCAATGTCCTTTAATTTCACGTGAGTAGCCCATCCCCTCTTTCCACCTTCTGTGTACTTCTTTTTGCAATTGAACTTAGGCAAGAGTTCTTATTTACCCATGCTGGCCCTCTGCCTCTCTTGCCTAACTTCCACGCACTGGAATAGACCATTCTTGAACTTTTAGGACTGATAAATCTGCTCTGCAAGGCCAAATCCTGAACAAGCTGAAATCTATTCTGCTGAAGGCAGTAATTCTATTATGCTGAAGCTATGCAGTCTTCTAGGATTTGGAACAGAAATTGTACCTTGTGCTACATAATAATTACTCCAAACACAGAATAAATCCAGTAACTGTCATAGGAAAGAAGCCATTGCAAGCTTTACTTTTATTTAATGTCTTTGCTTATGAGTCAGTGCATGTCTGCGAAATAAAGCTGAGAATTATAAGGACTATATGTCCTAATAAATTCTGCTCTAATGTAACACTAATTGTTATTGAGCACAGCACACCTACACTTCCATTCCCTTCATCTTTATTCCTCTATTCAGATCACTTGTACACTTAGGAGGAGGAAGGCTACAGTCTGCATTAGTGTATTTCATTTTCTCATCCCTCACAATATGAAGCCTGTTTTGGCTTCACCATAAAAAGCTTGTGATAATTCCATGAGATGATGTCATTCATCTCCCAGTTTTTTTTTTTTTTTTTTTTTTTTTTTCAGAAATAAAGTAAACTATTTGAAATCATCTGAGCAGAGTTGGTGCAGGAATGGGCTGCACACATGAACAGCCACTCTTCAAGACCAGACAAACAGAAATACTTATTGGAAAGAACACTTTGAAGAACCTGTCTCCTTTGCAGTGTTCCTTTTCTAGAGTTCCACAGACATTTTCTGGACTTTTGTCTTATTTATACTTATTTGAAGAAAAATATTCTAGTTTAAAAGGTCTAGAAAAGGAATCCTTAGGACCAAGAGACCACTTACCACTCCTAAAAGACACATGAAGAGAAAGAAGAAATTGCTCACCTGCAAGAAACTTGATGTTTGGGGATTCCATTTCTCTTCTGGCCTCCCATGCCATGTGTTAAGGATGCTTAAGCACACCTAAAAAGGTGACATTATTAATACCACAGACAAATATTAGGACAAAATTATTCTTCTTGGACAGCACAGAATGTTGACATTACATTCATTTTTTGGACAAACTCTTGTACAACAACATTCTAAAAGACAAATTTGTTTCCTATCACAGAATCAATAAGGTTGGAAAAGCCTCAGAGATCATCGAGTCCCACCTGTGACTGAACACCACCATGTCAACCAGACCACGGCATTGAGTGCCAGGTCCAGTCTCTCCTTTAAACACCTCCAGGGACAGTGACTCCATCACCTCCCTGGGCAGCCCATTCCAATGTCTAATCAACCTTCCTGTGGAGAAATTCCTCCTAATGTTCAACCTAAAACTCCCCTGGCACAGCTTAAGATCATGAAACTACTTTGAAAGGAAAACAGATAAAAATAATGTGTATAAGCAAGAATAGCACATTAATAAGCAAACAAGACAAGGCAGATTACTTTTCCTCATGGAAAACCTGTGGATTCTAGTGGCTCAAAAAAAAAAAAGTATCATGAATACTGTCCAATTCTCTACTTTCCACTTTAAATACTGTTATAACACTTGTAATTGTGGGTTTTAAAGACAGTCATTCGGCTTAAGCATGTAAAAAGTGATTTCTGTCACACAGACTATCAAGAAATTGGAATTATTCCTTAACTTTTGTGACTACTCATAAAGGCTGGATCTCCAAAAATCTCCAAGACTATTTAGAAAAGGGGTAATTCCCACTTGAAACTGGTAAATCCCTCTTCCATTTCTGTCTCAAGACTGGTATTAACCAAAGAGCTTCCTCTTGTGTATTGGGAGTGGCTGATCTATCGTTTGTTTGCAAAAGGAAAAAGTTTTCATCTGTTCCACTTCCTTATTAATTTTAATACAGGAATCCAGCTGACCTACCTTGCCATCATTGTAGAGGTTTGGATTAAATCTCACGCTGTGGCCTCCAGTTGTTTCCAGATTCACAAGTGGAGGGGAATTAGGATAGTCTTGTGGGAAATACACATCAAATTCAAAGCAACCATTTGCATATGGGGTGTCTGCAGGACCAGTAATGAGAACCTACCAATGTTAAAAAATAAATGAACACCAAGAACACTTAAAATCCCCACCCCTATATATATCACAGTTTAGACTTTTATGAAGCATTCTATTTCCACATGCTACGTAACAGGAATTATTATTAGACATCACAGTCATATGCAAGTCTGTTCATTTTGATACTGTGGATATGCAAAGCCCTCTGTGAACATTCATTTCTCCAGATTACAAAAGGAAAGCAAGACAGAAAGAGCTAAAACTCTTTCCTATTGGATGCTGTTAACCATTTTTTTTTTCAAAATCCAGGTCCAGAGGCACTCAGTGTACTCCTCATACCTACTTCCTACAACTTAAATGGTCACATGTGAAGATATGTTTGGATCAATGGAGTAATAGCACTAAACTTTTCCATTTGGAATAGCTGAAGAAGAACGAACGTAGGTCTGTGAAGACTACTTAGCTAGCACAGCACGCCTGGGGCTGAGGGACTCTCCCTGCCCCTGCCAAGTTGCTGAGAAATCAGACTCAGACTCAAATGCTACCATTTACATTAATGCTTGGACAGCAATTAAAGTACATGCGAAATACTTCTGGTTTTTCTTAAGATTTCAGGCACCTTCCTACACACTTCTGTGCCAAACTGAAGAGATAACTAAACCAAACTTTGCTTCTTTACCTTCATTATGTCGAGCCGCTCCTCATCACAACGTACGAACACGCTGGATGAGGACGAGAGAGGCAGTGAGGTTGAAAGGGTCACAGCTTCCTGAGCCAGACGTCGGGCCCTGGCAGCGCTGTTGGCATCATTCGCGTTTTTTACCTGAGACATGTAGTGGTAATTTACTTTAAAAACCAATTTGCCATCATCATCTTCAGAAACCATTTCAAATGTATCTAGAAGAGAAAAAAATTTTAATGCGTCAGGAAAGGAGTGACGTTTATAACGGATTAGTCTTGGATAAAGATTATGAGTATTAAAATCAGTAAAGTTTAATTTGGATCACATGAATGAAAAAAAATATGTATTTTGTGAGTTAACAGTGATCACAGAAACCAAAGCATTAACAGTGCTGGCCTGAAATAATTCCTGAAGCTAATTTACAAGCTTTCCTACGCAACTTGTCAAATATACACCACTCCCAATTTGGAAAACTCACAGCTATTCCAGACCAGGAATATGATGATACTTATGTATACATAATAATGCTAATAATGGAAGCTGTGCGAAGCCAAGTGCCAGTGGTATTTACTCGTGTGCTGGTTGCAATGTTATTAAAGAAGCATCAAAAATTACAGTGCAGAAGGTTTTCTTTAATCACTTGCGACACAACATCTGAAGCACAGCTGCCAGAGGGAAAAGCTTGCACTTCCTACAAACCTTTCTAACTCCTACCCTTGGCATATACTCCACAAATATTTGTGAGGAAAATCTCTTACAAATACAACAGCAAAAAAATGTGAATGCAAATGCTGTCACTGTAACTCAAAAAATACTCAGTGAGCATGTTTTTGCAATAATTTTATAGCTCTTTTTTGGATAAGATGCTCTCAGTTCTTTCTGATTTTTTTTTTGGTAATACATTCCCTTTATGGCCAAAGTAAGGACTGATTCTCATCACACTTTCCAAATGCAACATATTGCACTTCATGAAAGGACACAATGAAATTTCCCGCAGTTTCATTTTAAAAATGCATTTTGATTTGAATTCTTTTCTACTTAAAAAATAACAGCTACATTAATATCAGCTTCAAAAAATGAAACATCTCAATGTAATTTGAGAACTGAAAGACTCACAAAAAATCATTATTGTAATGAAAACATGAACACCATGACTGAATTCATCTGGTCCCCTGAATTACTCTAGTGCATGCTTAAAACATTTGTTGGTAGTTCAAAGAGTGCATGAGTTGGTAACTTGAAAATACAAAGGTATAATTCTCCTTATGCGAAAATTATCAGTGGTCACATATGTAAGACAGCTGTCAACTTTTAAAATAATAAGGGACTCTGTTCAACAGAACACACATTTGCACAGTGTCTGCTTTTGAAAACACAAACATTCACACTTCTCAACCTACCAAACTGGAGTTTTTTCATGACAGCCACATACTTCTCTTCAAGGGACCGTAAAACAGACAAAGGCTTGGGCTTCACAGCAGCCTTTTTGGAGTATTCAGCCATCTTCTTTTCTGTTATACAAAATGTGATGATTACTTGTAGTTAACTGTGTAATTCCAAGAAAAGCACAGCAAGCGTTGACATTTTAGGTTTACATTCTTTGCAAAGACATCTCAAAATTGGGCATCACTCAGGATATACAAATCTCTTTTTCTCACTACTGCGTATTTCATTATCTGAACAGCTTGGAGTAAATAAAGATCCTAATCTCAGCTCAGAAATAATTAATGACTGCTGCTGCTGCTTTTTTTGAATATTCTTTATTGTTTCTTTTAATTTATCTATTTTTAAATTTAAAACAGAAGTATGACATATGCTTATGTGGATGGCTATTCCCACATGCATTCTTGGAATCCGCAAAACTAGAAGCTGATTATACATGCCTTTAGAAAATGCACTCCCTGCTACTTAATCTTTAGTTTTCTTTACTAGATAACCAGATGGTCTTCTGAATATCTGCAAGTTCAATCCATGTTTCAGATTTTTGTTCTGCATTCATCTACTTAATAGTTAATCCAATTCATAAGATCAAGTTTTAGCAGAAAAGCTTTCACTACTAAAACATGCATGTTGTTTTCTGTCAAGACAAATAATAATAAAAAAGGTGCTACATAATTGTGCTGGAAGCTGTGAGCTGTACTTTTACTTGAATTATTCTGTTTCCTGATCAAAACATCTAAGACTACCACAAGGTTCCAAACACCTTTGAAAATGCAGTCAGTGGCTGGGGACAGGAGGGAAGTGTTTTGTCTTGCTTTTAAGCTAATTTATAAGTTATCTGTTAATGACTGTATCACAAATAAACACCATCCAGTATTTATAGAAGTATTTCTGTTTTACCTTGATTTGCTTGGCGCAGACTGGTGGTAGCAGCATAAACGATCTCTGCAGTCTTTTGGATGTCCGGCACCAGGAGGGTCAGGCCCTCTGGTTCTTGATCAGAAGTATCTGGTTTTACTCCTGCTTTAGCTTTGTCTTTTTTAGACCTGTATGGGGCAAAGAAATAGCATATAACACGAGCGAATGCTTTTCAACCAGTCATACAGCACTCAGCATATTTGTCAACAGGGAAAAATACCATAGATAAAGGATCAAGACTAAACCAAGCCTTCTGAAATGGAATGTTTCTCTGTACTTTCAGGTTAATCACTGAGTGCAGCAATCAGCAGTTACAACACTGACCATGCTGCCTTGATTTGACAAACAAATGTATGTCCGGTATGAGGAGTGAAAACATGAACACAAAGCCAGCAATTCCACTACAGCAGTGTCTGCTTCAACCTTTCAGATTGTTACCCTGCAGCCTCACCTGATGTCTGCACACCTTCATGAAGTATTAGAAAAGCTTACAAAATCAGTCTAACAAAGATCATGTCATGAATATGCATTTCATCCTTGCACATCCTCATGCAAAACTAAGTCTTAAATAGGTAAGAAAATGCTCCTTCCTGCTACACAATACACCAGCAATTACTGAAAATTCACCAATGGTAGGAAACCTCCAGTAAAAATTCACAGCATGCAGATGAACATCAACCCAGTGTTGGAGGTTGGGGGGG
>VZRL01004121.1:0-12092 GCA_013397895.1 Origma solitaria | reverse complement strand
GTTGGGGGGGGCGCCCCTGTGAGGGGAAGGTTTGGGGGGTCCCGTTCCTCCCCTCACCGTGGGCTCTGCGAATCCCGTCCCTCACGGAGGGGGTTCTGGAGGGGGTCCCGTCCCGTCCCTCCCCTCACCGTGTGGGGTTCGGAGGCCCTGTCCCGTTCCTCACCGAGGGGGGGACCGGGGCGGTCACTCCCCTCACCGGGGGAGGTTTGTGGGAGGGTCCCGTCCCTCCCCTCACGTGGGTTTTTGGGCCCTCACGGCCGTCCCGCACCGGCCCCGCCGTTCCGGGCGGCACTGACGGCTCCTCCTTCCCTCAGTTCCTCGGCCGCCGCAGGGCCGCGATCCCGGAGCCCCGGCGATCCCAGCACCTGGACCGTGTAAGTACAGCAAGATCTTGTCTTTTGTATATGTCTTTTTTAAAAGCCCTTGAGAAACGCCTGAGGGCTCTGAGGCCGCTCTGCTCAGGTTTCTGGTTGCAAATCGTGGGTAAAAATTGGTATCGAATTATGTAGAAAAAGTCGGTCCAGCACATTTTTAGGGTGTAGTTCCCTATTTTCAGGGTTTGGTCACAGGAAGCTGTAGATTGGGCAGGCCCGTGGCTGCATTGTTTAATTCCTGATAATATTTTCCTTGCCCAACACACTCCGACCCACTTATGCTCCTGGAATTATGGAATTCTTGAATTCTGGGATGGTTTGGGTTGGAAGGACTTTAAAGCCCATCCAGTCCCATCCCCAGGGACACCTTGCACCATCCCAGGTTGCCCCAAACCCTGTCCAGCCTGGCCTTGGACACTTCCAGGGGTCCGGGGACAGCCACAGGTTCCCTGGGCAAGCTGCAGAAAAACGGAATTTAAGATACAAATTTGGAGAATGCTGCAGGGCGATATCAGTGCAGTGATCCCGAAGGTAAAACAGCAATAGCTGTAATAATAAGTTCTATTAAATCCTATATTTCCTTTAAAAAATCCAGACAGAAATGGACCAGGGTGGGCGACTCTTTTATTCCCTTTTTTCTCCTCAGAACGCTCTGGAGCTGCCCTTTTCCGCGTGAAGCTCAGCCATGACCGACCAAGAGTTTGTTCTCTGCAAGTGGAAGAGGCGTTTGTGGCCGGCCAAGGTAACGAGGAATGAGGAAATATGTAGTGCGAGGCTGTTGCTTGGGAAGGGGTGAAACGGAGCAGGAAGGAAGGGAGAGGTCCCAGCAAACATGTCTGGGCTTGAAAAAAGAGCTGATCTGTGCTGGAGGAGAGGTGGAAAGGGAATTTGGATAATGGCCTGGAGCGAAGGGACACTTCCCACTGCCAGAGGGCAGGGTTGGATGGGGTACTGAGGAGAAATTCCTCCCTGTGAGGGTGGTGAGGCCCTGGAATGGATTTCCCAGAGAAGCTGTGGCTGCCCCTGGATCCCTGGAAGTGTCCAAGGCCGGGTTGGATGAGGCTTGGAGCAGCCTGGGATGGTGGAAGGTGTCCCTGCCCATGGAACATGAAATGAAATTAAATGATCTTCCATGAAATGATCTTTAAGGTCCCTTCCCACCCAATCCATCCTGGGATTTTATCATTCCCTGACCCTAAGGCTGCTCCCAAGGACTATCAGGCTGTTCTTTTAAAAATATTTCCGTGTCAGATCTGTTGGTCAAGGATTTTAAATGACGATTTTTCGCTTTTAACGTAGGTTTTGTGCAAACCTGGAGCTGCAGGAAGCAATCCTGTTGCCACTATAAGAAATATGGGATTTAAAGCCGAAATCCTCGGCTTGGAGAAGCAGTTGAGTATCCTTGTTCCTGTTTGCATTCTCAGGTGTCAACAAAACAAAAGCTGAAGAAAGGAATCCTTTTATCTGAAGGTGCCTGAGAGATCGGATCCCTGATCTGCAGGAAGTTTAGCTGTTTAACCCTAACAAGGACAGGTTGGGGGAGGGAATATTTGGGGTTTTTTGCTGGCTGAGAGCAGAGTTTGGGTTGTGTTTTGGGTTCCAGTCACCTTTGTTGTGTTCTAGGGTCAGTGTGAGCTCTGCAAACACCGTTCCCCTGACGGAGGAGAGGATCAAGGCCATCGCCTCCACTCTGGGTGAGGAGGGAGGAGCGCAAATGTGCTGCTTTGTGTCTTTTCTGAGTGTAAAATACCTGCAGAAACTCAGCCCCAAATGTGCAGTTTTGTGTCTTTTCTGAGTGTAAAATACCTGCAGAAACTCAGCCCCAAATGTGCTAATTTGTGTCTTTTCTGAGGGTAAAATACCTGCGGAAACTCAGCCCCAAATGTGCTACTTTGTGCCCTTTCTGAGGGTAAAATACCCATAGAAACTCAGTCCCAAATGTGCTACTTTCTGTCTTTTCTGAGGGTAAAATAGCCGCAGAAACTCAGCCCTAAATGTGCTAATTTGGTCTTTTCTGGGTGTAAAATACCCACAGAAATTCAGTCCCAAATGTGCTACTTTGTGCCCTTTCTGAGGGTAAAACACCAATAGAAACTCAGCCCCAAATGTGCTAATTTGTGTCTTTTCGGAGGGTAAAATACCTCAGAAAAGACAGAAAATACCCACAGAAACTCAGCCTGGGGGATAAAACTTCTACATTTCACTTGTTTTCTTGTCCCCTTTTCCATAAATTTGGAAAATTGCTTAAAAATTATCATTTTCCTTTTTCCTGGGGTGATTTTTTGGAGAAGAATGTGTTTCCCTCAAAATGAGGCACTTCCAGCTTGGTCTCTGTGTGTCTCTATCCTTTGCCTTGGGAATCATTGATGATTCAAATATTAAAAAATGTACCTTAAACACTACAAGTAATGTTTATTATTTCTTCAATAATATATGACAGAATAATAAGGATAATTTCATTTATTGAATATTCTTCTTCATCAGAGCAAAAACAAAACGTGAATGAGGCTGTGGAGGAGCTGCAATATCGCTGTTCCCTTAAAATTGCCCTGGATATTCTCCACCAAACTGACTCAGACAGTCAAGTGCCACCTGCAGAAGGACCAAATCCCAAATTTTCCCAGGAGAACAGTGTGGGATCTGCCCCACCCACCCCCTCACGCAGCTCTCGCTCGAAGAAGTTGGAACCCGAGGCTACCAAGAGGAAAAGAAACGCCAAAAACAACTGTGGGCTGAAGGATGATCCCAAACCACGGAGCCAGGGAGGTTCTGTGGCTCCAGAGGGGAGTGGGGCAAGCCCTGCCAGAGCTCGTGGGGCTGCAAAAAACCCTTCTGGCTGTGGTGCTGGGGACTCGTGTGTGGCACCAGCCCCCGACGGTCAGAACTGCCAAAAACCAGAACCAAAATCATCGCCCAGAACGAGAAAAACCCAGCCTAAAACCGGGAATGGAGTTTCCCGTAAGGCGGAGGTGGGGAGAAGTCAGCAAGGGAGGAAAAGAGGATGTGGGGATGATTCCCGCTGGGATCAACCACAGCTGGCCCCCGAGGAGGGGTCTCCACCTGCGCCCTCCAAATTTGTCACTGCGGAACCTCCCAGAAAGAAAGGAGCTCAGCCTGGGAGAGCATTGCTGGATTCCTCCTGTGGAAGTGCCTCGGACGAGTTGGAGAAAAGCATCAGCAGTGAGAGCGAAAGCCTGGCGAAGCAGCTGGATGGAAGGAGAGAGGCGGAGGGTGCAAAACAGCTGGATGGGGCAGGCGTGGGCACCGACAGGAAATGCAGGAGCCACCCTGGATCCTCACCTGGGCCTTCTGGTGCTTTCCCTCCAGCTCAGGACGAGGAAAACCAGGATGCCTCCCACCTGGCTGGGAATAAAGGCCCTGACTCTGAGGAGGATGAAGGTGGGCGAATCCCTTGGGGAAGGGAGACCTTCATCCCATGGCGGGGTTGAGCGCTGTTACTCATCCTGGAATGTTGCTTTGCTTTTGGTGATGTGGCTCTTGAGTTGCTAATTTAATTCCTTTTGGTTTTAATTTGAAATGCTGATCCCTTCCGTGCTGGGGGAGGGCTTGGGTGGTGTTTGGGTTGTCTGGAATTCACTGGGGTTTTCCATGGAATTTCTATATATTCCTGTCCTTTGAGCTCACACTTATTTCCCCTTGCTGCTCTCTGAAAAGTGGAGATTAAATATTTTTAAATGAGCAGGTGCAGAGTCCTGAAACCAGCCCCAATTCCTTCCCCTTTTCCTCTTTTATCCACGTGGTCAGGGAATTAGGATTCCCTACTTAGGAGTGGGACAGACCCCGTGTCACCTCTGGGGTCACCCTCAGGTGTGTCTCACCTGCTCCGAAGCTGATCCTGACCTAATTCCTGGATCTTGCTGCTGTTGGCAGGCCTGGAATCCTCTGGGATGTCTTTGAGGAGAGTTTCCTCGGAGAGCCTTCCTCCCCTCTCACCCCTGGCAGATGAAGAGGAGGAATATTTTCCGCGTGTTCTGTCCCATCGAGGTGAGACGTTGGCACATTGTTTGCCTGCAGTCCATGGGGATTCCAGAAGGGAATCCCAAACTTGGGATAAAACGCGTTTTCTGGGTCCATCAGAAAGGCTTTTTGATGCCGAATGAAATGCAAATCCCTGAAACTGGGATTGAAATTCCTGGGTTTCGGTTCAGAACTTCCTGTGCTGTATTTTGGGGTTACTGTAGTTGAAACCCGTAAAAGCACTGAAGAAAAACTCCTGGAGAAAAGACCTGGAGGAGGAGAAGAGAGGGGGAACATCTGTCTCGTTTTGTTTTTAAAGAAAAATTCCCTTTCTTTTTCATCCCAGAACCCAAATTCTTCGAGGAAGGGATGTTGGTGTGGTGCAAGCTGCGGCGCTATCCGTACTGGCCGGCGGTGGTAAGAGCAGCTCCTGCCTCCTCATATCCTGCTGATAAGGAGCAATTCCCACTTCTGGGGTGACTTTTGCCCTTCCTTGAAACGTTAAAGAGCTTCCAATAGAAGCATTTCAAAACTCACAGCAGTAAATTTATGGTAAAAACCACGAAATTTGGTTAATTCACAGCTGTTTGCACCGGAGCAGAGGATTATCCCAATTCTTTTATCACGGAGCAGGACTTTGTTCCCAATTTGCAAAAGGAAGGGAATGCTCTTTGTGCACTAAAAATGCTCCCTTGGCTGAACTGGTTGCTCCTTCCACTTGAATTTTTCATATTTGTGTAATAGGAAAAATTTAAGTGTGGGTTGTGCTGGGTGACATCTGTGAAAAACATTCCTGAATTGGGGATTTAGGATTCTAAATGTTCCTTTATCCTCTCTCCAGGTGAAAGCAGTGAAGAGGAAACACAAGAGGGCCTGTGTGCTCTTCATCGACGGCACCACAAACAAGAAGAAAAAAGGGTAAATGTGGATTTTCATCCCATCCTCAGCTCCCAGTCTCTGTTATTCCATTTCCCAGTGAGGACAGTCCCCTCTGGGTTGTTCTGGGAAGGAGGGGCTGGGCCAGGTGAGGGTTGCAGGTGCTTTGTCATGCTGCAGGTAAGGGCTGAGGAATTGAAAGCAAAACCAAAGGAGAAAAAGTCCCTGGAATGCAGCCAAAGTTTTACTCACGATACCCAAACTCTCTGGAAACATTGGGCTGCCTTTAGCTTTGTTCCAAACCAGGCATTTCTCACTTGTTAGAAGATTCCATCGTTTTAACTTGCTCTGGGAACAAAAAAATGGTAAAAAATTTGAAGATTCTATCATTTTAACTTGCTCTGGAAACAAAAGAATGGTAAAAAATTGAAAGATTCCATCATTTTAACTTGCTCTAGGAACGAAAAAATAGTAAAAAGTTAAGAGATTCCATTGTTTTAACTTGCTCTGGAAATGAAAAAATGGTAAAAAATTAAAAGATTCCATCATTTTAACTTGCTCTGGAAATGGAAAAATGGCAAAAAAAATAAAAGGTTCCATCGTTTTAACTTGCTCTGAAAACAAAAAAATGGTAAAAAATTAAAAATTTCCATTGTTTTGACTTGCTCTGAAAACAAAAAAATGGTAAAAAATTAAAAATTTCCATTGTTTTGACTTGCTCTGGAAACAAAAAAAGGTAAAAAATTAAAAGATTCCATTGTTTTAACTTGCTCTGGAAATGAAAAAATGGTAAAAAATAAAAAGATGCCATCGTTTTAACTTGCTCTGGAAACAAAAAAAATGGCAAAACTTGTGCTCCTTAATTCCTGGGGAAATGGAATTTCCAGGGAGAAGCAGGACTGCAGTAAACAGGGAAATGTGGCGGCTGAGTCGCACCTCTGACTGTGTTTCTTTCAAAGTTTCTCAGTGTCTCTGAAGAGCCTGAAGCACTTTGACTGTGAGGAGAAGCAGGAGCTCATAGTGAGTACCCCAGAAATGTGTTGGGAAAATCCAGTGGGAAATCCAGGATGTGAGGGGCCAAGGGAGGAATTTGGGGCTGGACCCCCTCAAAGCCACTCCTCATCCCTCTGACAGCCACAGCAGGAGCTGTTTTGCTGTTGTGAACCATTTCTGTGCCCTGCTCAGTGTCCTGGGCTGGAATTCTCCCAGAGCTGCTGGATTGGGGTCAGAAGAGGCTCTTGTTTTACAGGAACGAGCCAAGGAGAACTATTCCAGGGAAATCGAGTGGTGCCTCCAGCTGATCCTGGACTATCGGATCCGAGTGGGTGAGGAGGGGCAGGTGACCGTGGAATCCTGGAATGCCACGATGGTTTGGGTGGGAAGGACTTTAAATCCCACCCAGTGCCACCCTGCCGTGGGCAGGGACACCTCCCACCGTCCCAGGGTGCTCCAAGCCCTGCCCACCCTGGCCTTGGACTCCCAGCTTCTCTGGGATCTCATCCCGAGATCCACCAGGAAAAGGGAACCCCAAACTGTCAGCTTTGATTCCTGGGCTGCATGGGACTGATCACTCACCCTGTTTTGGGTTTTTAGGTTGTCATTCTTTCACTGGGTCCTTCCTGGAGTACTTTGCTGCTGATATCAGTAAGTGAATCCATCCCTTTTGGAATTTTTCTCATGGCTGGGTAAATGTAGCTCCAACATTTACACACAAGTGACTTTGGCACCACACCCCCAGAGGGGCTGCTGTTTGATTTACAGCACCCCATTATTGCAATTAAGGGTTTAATTAAATTAGTAAATACTGGTGGTTCAAGACTGTGGGGTTTGTTTCAGACAGTCGGGACGGAGACGAGAGATCTCTGGAGTTTGGTCTTAGAGCATGAGGTTTATTGTGAAAGGTGTGGGTGTAGGGGAGCTGCTGGGAGCTGCCAGACGCAGCTCAGAGCAGGGCAGAGAAGGGAGAGAGAGAGAGAGAAGCAAGAAGAAAGATAGATTAATAATAGTAGAATACCGTGGTTGCCGTTTACAATACAATAAATCATCTTCTGTGCAGAATATTCTAATTTTCACTAACCAATCTGGAACAAGCTAGAAATCCTACAACATTTACATACAGCCTATGAGAGTCATTGCATTACCACACGGCGTTATATTTTAAACTCTAAAAACTGCTTTTTGGACCCTCTGCCAAGCTGGCAGGGTCTGCTCTGACCCTTGGAGCTGTCTGCAAGCAGAGGGGATTGTTTAATCCAAAGGGGATTGTTTAATCAAAAGGGAATTGTTTAATCCAAAGGGGATTACCTTCAGTGGCCACACCATTGTTTTCCAGTTGTTCAGTACCTGGGGTTTGGTATCTCAGAGCTCGTCTTCATTTCAATCTCGCCTATAGTTTCCATATTCTCAGCATCTTTTGCCAGATAATCATATTTATAAGGCTTTCCTATTTCATCTTCCGCAACACAAGACAATCAGGTCATGGAATCAGAGAATAGTTTGAGTTGTGACTAGTTCCTTATGTTTCCATATCAACTTCTTAATATTTGTATTTTTCTTTAAGGCAAATGAAGATTTTGGTGGTGACTCTTTGGTAGGGAAGGAAGAAAAAGCTTCTCTCAGCAGTAAAACTCCTTATTTCCTATTGATACAGATATGAAAACTCTTCATACGTTTAAATATAAATACCTGTGGTCTTTCTTTCAGGCTACCCAGTGAGGAAAGAGGGATACCAGAGTGTGGTCCAGATGGCATTCCCAAACACAGAGGACGCAGGTACCGGAGAATCTTCCTCAGACACTTCCCCCCAGAAACCCCCGAGGAAGCTCCTCCCTGACAGGACCAGAGCCGCCAGGGACAGGGAGAACAAAAAGCTGGTGGAATTCATAGTAAAGACTAAAGGGGCTGAAGAACATCTCCTGGGCATCTTAAAAAGCGGGAAACAGTCACGCTGGCTGAAGAAATTCCTGAATTCCAACCGCTACATGACCTGCGTGGAGACGTACCTGGAGGATGAGGAGCAGCTGGACCTGGTGGTTGGCTACCTGAAGGAGGTGTACAGGGAGATGGACACCAAGAACCTGCACCAGATCCTGGGGGATGGCATCAGATTCATCTCAGATGTGCTTTTACCTGAGGTGAGGGAGCGTGAAATTAACTCTGAAGTGATACATCTCACGAATTATCATTTTTTATTCCTTTGGTTCGTATGGAATGACGTGGGGAGAGTTCCCAGAACTGAGAGTTCCCAAAATATTCACCTCTGCCCCACAGCCTGAGTCACTGAAATGCTGATTTGTAAGCACAGAAAAGAGAAGCTTTAGGTGCTTTGTTGTTTTTAAAGGCAGACTGATCATTTTCTGATGTGTTTTAATTACTTCTGAAATGCTTCAAAGCTTTGTTTCGGGGTTTTTATTTTAATTTGGCAACTTCTCTAGGTCCTTTGTGAGTGTCCGGGTGGGGGGTGGTGTGTTGGCTGTTTTTACAGTTTTTGTAGATAACTTGTATTCTTCCCAGGAATTTTCCCAGGAGAACATTAACTCGTGTAGAAACAAAATTGCTGTGAAGAATATTTTAATCTGAGGATAAAAATACTCCCCTGGGGATGATACAGAACAAGTTCATATTATTTATTTAAGAATTTCGGGCACACAATGAACAGTTTCATCCAAGTTTTCCAAGTGATTCAGGAACCCTTTTCTCAAAACTCACTCAGCTGAGGCAGTTTCAAATCCCTCGCTGTGATTTAGTTTTGTTTATTGATTATTATTATTATTAATTATCCACTGCTTTTCTAGGCCATCATCTGTGCCATTGCTGCTGTGGATGACATTGATTATGAGAAGGCAGAAGAGAAATACATTAAAGGACCACCTGTGAGCAAAAGGTTGTTTTCAGTATTTTCCAAAGTTTTTTATTCCTTTACTATTGATAGAGAAAAGGTTTGAGGTAAGGGCAGGAGAGCTCAGTGTCCTCCCTCCTTTGAGGGATAAAGGATTAAACATAGAAAATGTTCTGGTTAAATGCAGACTTTCATTTGGGCTGATTATCTAATCTGGACAATAATTTTTTAAAATTTAATTTTTTTTTCTTTTCAGAGAGAGGGAATTATTTGATGAGCAAGTCCTGGGAAGCAAAAAGCTCAAGATGGAGACGGAGCCTGCGGAGAGCTGAGGAGGGGCCGGGGCTGCCCTGGGGCCAGGTGTAAATAACCAGTGGTGTTTTGTATGAAACGTGGCATTCTTTGTAAAGTCTGTGTGTATAATCCCAAATATTCTCTTCCCACGTGGGACCCTGCCAGGTCTCAGCTCTCGCTGCTTCTCGTGGCCTCACTGTGTTCAGTCGCCTGCGGATCTGCTGCATCCTCATCCATCAGTGCCCTCCTGGAGGGCTGCCCGAGACCCCCAGAGCTTCCTGCTGCTCCCCCGACTTCCGTAGGGATTCTTTTATCAAATCCCCGCCGTAGGAAGGGCTCCTGTCATGGTTTTGTGGCCGGTGCTGCCTGCTGGCCTCGCTGCTCCTGATAAAACCAGGGAACACTCCCGGGGTTTCACTCTTCCTGCTTCACACGTGGGGAAAAGCAGATTGGTGCCCAGAGCTCCACCCTGGGTCACAAAGATTTGGGGTTTTGTTTTGTTAGGGTGAGTAAAATTCCGTGGGGAAGGAATTCAGGTGCTTCAAAACAAAAGCATTCTCTTTTCCTGTAGCAGTGAATCATAGGAATGCTGGTTTATTGCCTCTTTGGAAGCTGTGGATTTAATTGTTTTAATTGTCTTTTTCTCATCTAAATTCCCAATTTAATCCTGCCCAGCTCCCTGCCCACCTTCGCTGGAGCCGTGGCACATGGAAGCAGTGTCACCAAGAACTAATTAACGATGAATAATGATAAATGATACATAAAACCCCCTGATTATGGTTTCTCTGTGATAATGAAATGTGATCTCCTTGCTTGTCCAGTAAAACCCAAGATGATTTGAAATGAAGAAGTTTAAATTGGGATCCAGATGTCTATCCTGGCTGTAGTAATTATCTGAATATATTTTAATTACACTTTTAATTGCTCTGTGCTCTCTAATGAGTTTCACCATGGAATCCTTATTCCTCTTATCTCAAGTACGTCAATTATGGGAACAGACCAGGAAGTGAAGGTTTTATTAAAACTTGTGAGGAGGGATAATGAGTTTTATGGGATAGTATAAAAAATTAATGACGGAGTTAACTCAGAGCTGTGAGTGGCACTTTCCCTTTGGAAGTGAGAGGTTGGGGAGGGATTTCCTGCCCCTGATCCTGGTGCTCTGAGGCAGTTTGAAAAGGGGGGAATCAAATTTCCCCTCCTTTACATCAGCCCTGTGTACCACTCTCAATCAAAATTCCTCAAGCGCTGTGAAGATCCTTCTCCCCACCAATGCAAGGAAGCAGAACCATCTCACCTCGCCTTCACTGCAGCTGTGGAATCCTGGCATGGCTGGGGTTGGAAAGGACCTTAAACCCCATCCATGGGCAGGGACACCTTCCCCTATCCCAGGGTGCTCCACCCTGGCCGTGGACACTTCCAGGGATAATCCTGACTTTGTACTTCAGTGCTGCCCCACTGGTCACTCACTGGTACTGGACACCAGCCTCAGCCTCACCATGTACAAATCATGTGGACTTAATAAAGTGGGATGAAGTGAATCATCAAAGATTTGCTGCTTTTGTTTAATTGAATCTCTGCTGGGTGGTGCTCGGGCAGGCGCTTCCACCACGGTTTTATAGCAGGTGAAGATTATTTTTATACATCAGATAAACCTGTAATATCCTGTCTCGTCTCAGTTTCGCATTGTTAATCGCTGGAAAATTAACTCACTGGTTTCTGTTCTTGTGCTTTATTTAAAATGGGCTGGCACACACCACCTCTGCTTGTGGTTGTCCATTGTTAATTAATCCACGTTCCCTCAGCTGCCTCTTCAATACTCAGTGTTAAACCACTAATTTATTATTAATTCATACTTTAATATTTTTATTTAATAATATTTATCATTAATCCAGTGCTGCCTCCTATACTGCTTCACTCCTCCCTGCCTTTGTGCGTGTGTTTCCAGCATATTAAAATGATCAGGCACAGAGTCTGGAGAGGGGATGACGACCGGGGGCTGTTTTGGGGTGAAAACAACATTTTTGCCACCCAAATCCTGGCAGGGGGGAAAAAGTTTCTGCCGAAACCCGGGATCGAACCAGGGACCTTTAGATCTTCAGTCTAACGCTCTCCCAACTGAGCTATTTCGGCTGCACGACCGCGCTCCGCCCCCCCCGCCCGTCACCGCCGGTGGCGCCGCGGCGGGGGGAGGGACAGGGGGGACACGTGGGGGGGACACGGGGGGACACGCGGGGACACGGGACACGGGCCAGGGATATGGGACACGGGCTCAGGGACACGCGACAGGCGCGACACGGGGACGGGCGCGACACAGCACAGGTGGGACACGGGGACCGGCGGTAGGCGGCGGCAGCGTGGTCTCTGTGGCGCAATCGGTTAGCGCGTTCGGCTGTTAACCGAAAGGTTGGTGGTTCGAGCCCACCCAGGGACGGCCGATCATTCTTTTCCTGCGCGGCCGCAGACCCGGAGCGGGCCGGGCCGGTCCCGCCGGATCCCGCGGCAGTCCCGGGATGGCCCCGGCGCGGCTGCGCGTGGTGGCGATGGTTTTGCCGCAGGCCGGGGCGGGGCCCGGGGATGCCTCCGGAACCTCCTGCCTGGAGCGCGTTTCCCGCCGGAGCGCTGAGGCGGTGCCGCGCCGGGCCCTTTAGCGGGTGCACCGCGCCCAGAGGTTGCGTGAAGGGCTGCGGAGAGATGGCGGCGCTGGGCCGTGAGCGGGGCCGGGAGCGGGGCCG
>VZRL01004108.1:507488-519177 GCA_013397895.1 Origma solitaria | reverse complement strand
CTCCTCCCTGCTGGGGCTCGGCCGGGGGGTGCCGGCCCCCCGACACTGTCCCCTCTGCCCCCGGGGCCTGGGGTGCTGCCAGGACACAGACCCCCGTGATGCTTCCCTCCCTAGCGCTGCGGGCTGGGGGTCGCCACCCATGGCGGTGACCCCCCTGGAGCTGCACGGGGCTCCCGGCATGGGGACGGGGGCCTGGGGGTCACCTCTCTGCAGCCCCGCTGCGGGCATTCCCCCAGAGGTGCTTGGGGGTCCGGAGGTGGGGTTAGACACCTGGGAGTCACCCTCCTACATGCATGTGACAGGGACCCTCCCAGATGCACTTGGGGGTCCCAACATCGGGATGGAGACCTGGGGATCTCCCCCCCACATCCCTGCAACTGGGATCGCTCCAGAGGTGCTTGGAGTTTCCAACATCGAGATGGAGACCTGGGGGTCCCCTCCCTACGTCCCTGCAGTGGGGACCTCCTCGGAGCTGAACAAGGCTGTCGCCTCCGCTGCATCCCCCTGGCTGACCCCTCCTCACTGTGCAGGGGCTGGGGCCCCCCCGGATCTGCCTGGTGACCCTCTCCTGGACATGGAACTGGTGCTGTCAGAGTTCGTGGGCACAGGGACAGTCACCCAGGTACGTGCTGATGCCGATTGGGGTGACGCTGAGCATGGGGCTGTCAAGGCACAGGGATCGACTCCCCCCTTGGGGCAGCCTCAGAGTCCTCTTGGTGTGGGGCAGTGCAGGAACAGGTTTTGGGGTAATAACAGCCTTGTCTGGGGTAGGGAACGGAGATGTGAGTGGGTGAGGTGGGTCTCCCAGCCTGCTCCACCCTTCCTGGTGCTTCCCTCCCTCGTGTTTGTGGGGATCCCATTAGTGGGGGCAGAACAGAGTTTATTGTCCTGCTTGTCCCTGTCCAGGAGTCCTTCTAGTGGGTGGGCTGTCACCCCCACAACCCCAGCCCTGCCTGGACCTCTGTCTGGCTGCTTACCCTCTCACCATCTGCTCCCCAGGACCTCTCTGCAGACCTGCTCTCACTGCTGGAAGCTCTGGTCCCACCACAGCCCCAGCACTGACCCAGATCAGTCCCTAGGCATGGAGCACCCACTGCCCCGTGATGCCTCTCTGGACAGCTGCAGCCTGGGGACATGCGCAGCCCTTGGGATAGCTGCAGGAGCAAGCTGCCCCGTCGGAGCCTGGAGCCGTGCTGGATGCGACGGGTGGCGGGCGGCTGGATGTGAATAAACCCTTGTGCCCTCTCCATGTGTCAGTGTGGCTGCTCCCAGGAGCTGGGCATGGGATGGGGCTTGGCATGCCTAGGGGTCTGGTGGGAATGGGGTCCTGTGTGCCCCACAGGGCGTCCTTGCTGGGCTGCAGGGCTGGGGGCTGGGGGGCAGCCAGGCACCATCTGGGAGAGCAACTTGGGGGGATATCAACAGAGATACTCCCCTTGCCCTGGGGCCTGACCACCGGCTAGGGTGGGGTGAGGACCCTCCAGATCCAGCCCTCCCTCCTGGCAGTTCTGGGCCTGTGGGAGCTCCCCAGTGCAGAGTGAAATGGGTGAATTTGGGGTCCAGTTCTGTGTGGAGACAGGGCTGGAGACCCTGCCTGGAGCAAAGTGTGGGGGCCTGTGACGGGGACCCTATGTCCCCAGCCCCCTTGGTGGCTCCCTGAAGTCTGGGGTCCCCATTAGCAAGAGGGTGTCAGGACCTGGCAGCCATGTGCTAATGTGTCATGGGAATATCTCCCCAACTTTGGGGTCTGGGGTGAAGGGCGGGGGTTTAATGAACCCCATGGAGTGTGAAAGGACCCTCTAATGAGATTAATTCCCTCTGCTGCGGTGGAGGTGGGGGATGACAGGATGGGACAAAAGCCTTTGAGGTGTAAAGCAGTCCCCTCCCCTAGGCTGCAACCCCTGCTCTCCAGCCAGGGTTGAAGGGACCTGGGCATGTGCTCCAGCCATGGGAACACTGCCGTGGGGATGACCACAGCCTGGGGGAGCAGCTGGCAGTCACAGGGCTGGGAGGAGGGACTTGTGGGTCTCTGGGCCCCCCAAATGCTGCACCTCAACACAAGGAGCCCTCGTGTGCCCTGACACCTGGCCGTGGCAGCAGCAGTGACAGGCCTGGGGGGCACGGGCAGCATCCCCCACAGGCTGGGGGCTGGAGCAGGGCCCTCACCTGGGCTGGGGGGCTCCCTCCCACAGATGTGGGGCATGTCCCACTGTCTGTTCCTGTGCGTGAGCACCACGCACACTTACGTGTGTGTCCATGTGCTGTGGGTGGCAGGGGAAGGACCGTGCTGTTCCGAGACGCTGGCGACGTCAAGGACCATTCAGAGCTGCCAAGGGCGCCCACGCCACAGCAGCTGCGGCAGCAGCTGCAGGTGCTGGTGCTTGGCGGTACCTGCCCGGTACCTGCCCCACTCCCCTTGTGCCCCAGAGCAGATGCAGGAGCCCTCAGCACAGAGTCTCGGCAGTGCGTGAGCATTGGCCCTGCCATGGCCTGGCTGGGGAGTGCCGAGCAGGACACCCCGGACGGAGGTGAGGTGGGTGCGAGTGGGGTGTCTGGTCTTTTGGGTGTTACTGTTGGGCTGGAGGGTCACCATCCCAGGCAAGATCAGGAGGGATACTCTGGGCAGGGAGGGGGCACAGCAGTAATGGCCTGGGGTGGGTGGCGTGTTGGGGTCAGCTGCCGTTGTCTTCCTCTACCCTGCTTGGGGCCAGGGACCTCCATAGCTCTGGAGGCATGGAGGGGCTCTGGTGGCTGCAGGAGGCTCTCGGGTAGCAGACAAGGACGGAAGACAGGGAACTGGGCTCAGGAATGTGGTGCCGGCACTGAGGCCCTGGGCAGGGGGCTCTAGCGGACAGGACCCACCATGCTGAGTGTGGCCTGCTCCCCCCAGAGCCCCCCCTCAGGGTTGCCGCCGCCCCTTTGCCTACTGTGGCAGGTAGGGGCCATCCAGACCCAGGCCCTGCAGTGGGAAACACCAGTGCAGAGCCCCCCACCATGGTGCCCCCCGGGTGGGGCTGCGCCTGGAGCCACTCCAACGACAATGGCGAGGAGCCCCTGCAGCTGCCCACCTTCTCCGCTGCCGCCCAGGTGCGTGTGGCCGTCACCTTCGCCCTCTTTGCCCTCTCAGCCGTCTGCAACCTGGCGGTGCTGCGGGCAGTGGGGGGCCGGGGCAGCGGCCGGCGCCCCCACATCCGCCTGCTGCTGCGGCACCTGGCTGCCGCGGACCTGCTGGTCACCGTGGTGGTGATGCCACTGGATGCGGTCTGGAACATCACGCTACAGTGGCGTGCGGGTGACCTGGCCTGCCGCCTGCTCATGTACCTGCGGCTGCTGGCCATGTACGCCTCTGCCTTTGTCACCGTGGTCATCAGCCTGGACCGGCAGGCCGCCATCCTGCGCCCACTGGCCATCGCCCGCGCTCGCGCCCGCAACCGTGCCATGCTGCACGTGGCCTGGATCCTCAGCGCGGGGCTGGCGGTGCCACAGGTACAGACCCCGGGGGCCCCTCTGGCGCCAGGCCATGACAGACCCCCACCCAGCCCTCCTGCTGGCTCCCAGGGCTCCGGGGACACTGTCTGGGCTCACTGCCAGGGCTGGTGCCACTGTGCAACTGCCAGAGTGGGGCTGGAGAGCCTTGCGGGATGGGGATGGAGAGGCTGTAGCAGTGATCCCCCTCCATCCAGCTCTGCCCACCGCCTGGGGTGCCCCCCAGGCCCTCATCACTGGGGAGCAGAGCCAGTGCAGGGGTGTTGACAGGTCCCACCCCACGGGCTGGGTCTGTCTCTGTGGGTCCGGGGTTCCCTGCCTCGGGAGGCACAAACCCCTGTCCCCGCCATTCCACCTCTCATCTCCAGCTGTTCCTGTTCCACACCATCACCCTGCGCCCCCCGCACAACTTCACCCAGTGCACCACGCGCGGCAGCTTCCCCCAGCCCTGGCACGAGACCCTCTACAACATGGTGGGCTTTGCCTGCCTCTTCCTGCTGCCACTGCTCATCATGGTCTGCTGCTACGCCCGCATCCTGCTGGAGATCTCCCGCCGCATGGGCTCCGGCCTCTGTGAGTGCCAGGCACCGTGGGACACAGCCCCATGCCCGGGGGAAGTCCCGGCTGGAGCTCTGTTGGGAGCCCCCAGCTTACCCCCAGGGCATGGGGTCCCTGTCCCAGCCCCATTTTCCCCTCATGGGCTGTGCCCCTCCAGTCTCCTCACAGGACGCGTCGCTGCGGTGCTCCAGGAACAACATCCCACGGGCCCGGCTGCGGATGCTGCGGATGAGCCTGGTCATCGTCTCCTCCTTCATCCTCTGCTGGACCCCCTACTACCTGCTGGGGCTCTGGCACTGGTTCTGTCCCCGCGCCATGGAGAAGAGGGTCTCGCCAGCCCTCACCCATATCCTCTTCATCTTTGGCCTCTTCAACGCGTGCCTGGACCCCATCACCTATGGGCTCTTCACCATCCCCCTGCGGGGGGGTTGGGGCTGCCCATGCAGGCACAGCCCCCTGTCCCAGCCACCCTCCCCAGCCACTGGCTCCTTCCGCTGCTCAGCCTCCTCCTTGCCACCCAAGCGGGGAGTCCTGGGGGTGCGGAGGTCCCGAGGGGCTGCCAGGGATGCCTCCTGTCACAGCAGCTCCCTGTGAGACGGGCACGGGGTGCTCAGGGCAGGGACGCTGGCAGCACGATGACATCAGCACAGGTCCAGCAGGGATGGAGTCACTGCCAATCTCCTCCCCAACCCTGAAGGGCCTCTGTGGGCTTGGGGCTGGTGGGGGTTCCCTTTCCCTTCTCTGTGCCCTGCACAGCAATAAAGTGTCCTATGGCCACCTCTTGTCCCTCCTGTGTCCCCCCAGCTTGGAGCTGAGCTGACATCTCCAGAGCCAGCACCCTGACCCACTGGGGTCACAGCTGTCCCTGTCTCTGTCCCCACCATGGGTGGCTCAAGAGTCCCCAGGAAGGGGCAGATCCAAGGCCATCCATAGCCTGCTCAGGATGGGTGCTTCCTTTCCTGCTCATGCCCACAGGGCTCTGGGTCCCAGCAAGTGCAGGGCTGCTCCCTGCCTGCCAGCGCTGGGCTGGTGGCAGTCCCAGGGTGCTGCTGATGTCAGCTGTGCTCCAAACAGGAGCTCCTGGCTCCTGCCCAAGGCTGTTGGGAGGCACACAGGGCCAGCACTCCCGCCTGCGGCAGCTGCCCAAGGCCAGCGCTCACGGCGGAGCTGGCACAGCTGCTGGGGCCTGGAGAGGTGGGAGAGGGCTGTGGGCACCCGGGCCCCTCATTCCCTCCAGCACCAGGAGTCACACCAGAGTGAGGGACAGCCCAGGAGAACTGCGCTGGCTTCCCCCAGCCTCAGAGAAGGGACCACAGAGCTGGGCTCTGCCTGGGGGCCCCCACTCCGCTGCAGATGGTCGCTGGGTTCCCTTGGCTCCTCAGTCCCCTCTGCCCAGGGGGAACTCCATCACAATGCACTGACAGTGCGGCCTCGTGCTGGGGCACAGACAGGAACGCTGCTCCTGCTCAGGGGTCTCTCTGGTTCCAGCAGCTGGTCCTGTGCCAGGAGCAGGCTCAGCTGGAGTGGGCAGGGGGGCAAGGCAGGAGAGCAGGCAGAAGCTGTGCCCAAAAACGGCAGTGCCAGCCATGCTTGCAGGGATTTATTTGAAAGTGGCAAAAGAAAAGTCTGGTGGAGTTGCTTCAGCTCTGACAAATGCTCTCACACCTGCTTGAGGGCTGGAGGGCCAGCACACTAGTGGCTCCGGGGGTCTTGCGCAGGGGGGTCACCCCAGGCTCTTGTGGGGGGTCTCCATTTTGTGGGGCTCCAGGGAACGAGGGGCTGCAGTCCCAGGTGCATGGGGGTCCTCCATGCTTCTGCGGCAGGGATAGGGCTTCCTTGGCATGTGTCCACCGTGTGGGGCGGGATGTGTGAGGGGCTGACTCTCATGGACTCATGTGAGTATGAAAATACCACCTGGTACTGGCACACCATTTGCTGCCAGCCTGAGAAATGCTGCGAGGGGAGGAGCCGGTAGAGCCGCAGGACCGCCCAGCAAAAAACCTCCCCTTGCTAGGTGCTGCTGCTGCTGTGAGCACCCTGCCCGCCCCAGGATACCTGGGGTGCAGATGGAGACCCCCAGCACACAGGCAGCTCTCGGGCTGACAGCGCTGGGCGGGTGCCAGGTGGGCCAGCGCTGCCCCATTCCCTCGGTGGCTGCCCACGGCTCTGAGGGGCAGTGCAAGGCCATCGCAGTCACATTGGGCTCTGAGGGTGCCCCAGGGTCGATGCTGGTGCTGGTCCAGGGTACCCACCTGCTTCCCAGCGGAGCCAGAGAACGGGGACAGGGTGGCCACGTGAGGGGACAGGACGGCAGGTCGAGCGATGGCAAGTGGGACATGATGCTGGGGGACACCTGTACTTGGGTGACCATGTCCACCTGGCTCAGCAATGTCACGTCCCCCCTGCTCCCACACCCCCGCCTGCCCACGGCACAGGTTGGAGGCAAAGTGTGACCCCAGGGCCATAGCCGTCCTACTCCCTGCTCCACTTGGGTGCAGACACACTGGCTCTAGGTGCCAGCTCCACCACTGCTGGGTCTCTTCTCAGTGAAGAAGCTCTTGAGCAGCATCACCTGCCCAATGCTGACCACGAAGAGGATGAGCGTTTCCCCCACTGACCAGTACGAGACACGGCCATTGAGCTCCTCGGCTCTGCTCCGGTCCTGTGCCTCCCGCAGCCGGTAGTGGGTCTGGGAGTCGATCACCGCATTCAGCATCTCGTGGATGGTGACACAGGCAGATTCCATCTGGGGGACAAGGACAAGGGCGTCCTGTCACTTCTGACATGGCACAGCTGAGGGAGCCCAGGACCGTGCCAGGGCACCCAAGAGCAGGACAGCAGTGCCTGTAATGTAGGTCCCCTGCCAGAACCCATCCAGGGTAGTTCCCCACTGAGACAGAGCTGAGAGCCGCACCAGGGCTCTGGGATGTCCAACCCAGAGGCTCACACTGAGGGATGGAATGGCTGATGCAATTCCCTCACACGGGGTGGACACGGGCTGCTGCAGATGGGGGAGCCCAGACCCGGCACAGCCCCCCGTCCCAGGCAGAGGATGTGGTGTGTGGTGGGGCCGTTGGCTGGCGGTTGGCACTTCTGCATCCAGCAGAGGAAGATGGGCACAAGCCCCAACTGCCGTCCTGCGGGGCTGCTTGTGACATGTGGCAGGACCCTCCCTCCCTCCTTTCCTCCTGGGACCCACCTGTGTCAGGGCAGTGACGCGGTTGTTCATGTCGGGCAGGATGGGCGGCTCATCGCCCACCTGGAAGTCGAAGTAGACAATTTTGTGAGAGAAGGTGGAGAACTCATTGCTGAAGCAGAAGGTGTAGACACCCTTGACCTCGCTGTGGTGCGAGAAGCTGTCGTACTGCTTCTTGGTCTCCTGATAGATGGTCTTGCCGTTGGGGTCCTCCACATAGCAGTCCACGTCATAGTGTCCTCCGCTGATCACCTGCATAGGGAAATGTATCTCAGACGGTGGCACCTGCCAAGCAACGTGGCAAGGGCCCCCTGACCCTGCCCAGCCCCACAGCTGCGTAAGAGGCCAGTGGGCACCATGCCCATGGGATGGGGCCCAGGCCAGGGGAGCCCTGGAGAAGCTGTGCACCACTGTGCCAGCAACTCAGGTGGGGTGCCCACAGTTCAGGTGGGGTGCCTGGAGACAGGGACAGCCCTCATGGCCCAGGTCAGGGGCTCTCATGGCTGCTGTGGGCACATCCCGGACCTGTCTCTCAGGTGGACACTGCCGAGCATGGAGCTGGGGTCGGGAACAACCCCTAGTGCACGGAGGGAACCGGTGTGCACATGGGAGGAGGGAATTGCAGCCCTGCATGGGGCTCTGCAGGACACAGGGATGGGAGTGTGGGCAGGGCCATGGGCAGGGGCGCGGGCAGAGGGGGCGCTGGCAGGGGAATGGGCAGGGAGTGTAGGCAGGGAGCGTGCAGGGCTGCAGGCAGACACAGGCAGGGCAGTACCTGATAGTCGAGGGTGAATTTGATGCCGCTCTCCAGCTCCTGGTGGAAGCAGCGCTGGGCGCTGTCGGGCAGCTCCAGCGTCAGCTCCGTGCCGCCGGCCCCCAGCGCGCCCAGCAGCGCGGCCAGGCACAGCGACCGCACCGCCACACGCATCGCGACACGCACGGTGCCCGGCATCGCGACACGCACGGTGCCCGGCACGGCGACACGCACGGTGCCCGGCACGNCGGGCAGGGCGGGGCGGCGGCGGCACCTCCGGCGCCGGGGCGGGCACCCGCGGGATCCCGGGAACCTTCCGGGCATCGCCGGCACCCTGCGAATCCCCGGCTTCTCCGGGCCGAGCGCTCCGGGGGCCCCGGTATCCCCTCGGCCCTCCCGGGGACCCCCGGCCGGGCGGCTGGAGTCGGGTCCACGCGAGATCAGCCTCCGTCCAAAGCTGAGCGCTTTATTAACGCAGCGATCGTGCAAAAGTCTCCGCAGGGCCACGGCGTCACCCCGACACGTGCCCCTGCACCCCTGCACACACAGTCTCGTAAATAAACGCGTTCGTGGAGTCACGGCATCTGTCGCTCCACGGCACACGGCCGGCACGGCACACGGTGCGTGGGGTGGGGTTGGGAGGGCTCCCCACGCGGGACAGGAGCAGAGCGGGGTCTCGGCTGTGGCGCAGTGCCTGCGACTTCCGCAGGGATGAAGCGCTGGGGTCAGCCCGTGCCACCGCCGGTGACTCGGCATCCCGGGTGCCCCGCCGCTGGCAGAGGCTTCCCAGGCTGGGCTGGGACCGTCCTGCCCGGGGATTCGGCGCTCCCTGAATTCAAAGCTCCTCGGCGTGCTGGGGAATGAACCCCCTGAAGTTCGGGTGCTTCAGAGACAAGACAAACCCATCCCGGCCCACAGCCGAAGAGGCTGCGGCGGTGCCGGCTGAGCTCAGCCGTCAGATCTCTGGAGCGCTCGGGGATCTCGGAGGTGGAGGATTGTCTCCCTCTTCGGGAGAGCACCGACATGGCCCGTGGCTGGAGGCGTGTTCCCGCCCCTCCAGCCCCCGCAGTACTGAGCCCCTTTCCCTCCTGGAGGGCACTTCATGAACGCCTCGGCCCCAGAGGTCACCGCCGGGGGCTCCGGGAGGGGATTTGGTGAGAGAACAAGTGGGATGGAAGAAAAGCAGATTGTAACTAGTGAGGAATAAGTGAACTGCGGGTGGGATCCTTGGCACAGAGCTCGTTGATCTAGGGTGGTCCGGGATCGATCTCCCAGGTGGTCGCTCCTGATTCAGCCCCTGGGCTCAGAGCTCACCCCCCTGGCCACCAGTGTGTCCCCGGAGGCAGTGCCCACTCTGTGTGGGAACCATCCCATTTCTGCAGGGACAGCACAGCTTTGGCCATCTCCCTCTGAACAAATGGTGACATGGCTACTGCGCCACAACCTCCTCAAAATCGGAGAGGTGCCGCATCTGCTCTGCCTGCATGGAATGTCTGCGGAGGAGCTTCCTGTGGGCTCTCAGATCGCCCCGCCTGGGTGAGCTGGGTGTGAGGGGCACCAGGGGCTTCAGCCCAGCAGCCAGCGGGGAGGGGGCTTTGCTGGAGCCAATGTCAGGAATTGGGGGGTTGGGGTTCATGTTCAGGGGGGGCAGATATCCCGGCCTTGTGTGGGAGATGTGGTCCAGCAGGAGGGTCCCGGATCCTCGCCTCTCCAGCAAGCTGGGCGGCCGTCGCCGGCCAGTGCTGGGCGATGTGCTGGTGCTGCTCGAGGGAGACTCACAGGAACCATCCAGCAAGGCCAGGTGGGAACTGCTCAGCTTCCTTCTCTCGGATGGCCCCTTCCCCACCTCGGTGACCTGGGAGTCTCCATTGTGTTCAGTGCCCGGCCTCCACCATTGTGGAGTGTCCATCCCTGCAGCTGAGCTGGTGGCCAGGCTGGTACTCTCTGGCTCCTCTGGGACCGTGATGCTGCGGGGCAGGCGTGGGTGGGTGCCTGGGCTCTTCTCGTGAGTGGCTTTCCATGCCAGTGGACCCAGTGCCTGCTCGCCCACTGGGGGAAAGAGAGAGGGGTCTTTGCCCTTGCTGCTGCTGCTCCGGGTGAGGGAGGGCTTTTTGGAGAGTGAGAGGTCGCCGATGCCCATGACGACCTCATGGTCAATGCAGACCTGCGTGTCATCATGGTGCGTGGAGGCTGCCAGCACCGAGGGTGCCACCAGACCCCACGGTTCTGACCGCAGCCGCTTCAGCCGGGGCAGGTGGGCTCTCCGGGCAGTGCCAGCTCTCTGGCCTGGGGAGGGTGGCTCAGTGTCCCCTGTATTTCCGGGGTGTGAAGGCTGTGGGGTGACAATGCTGCTCTCCTTCTCGGCAGGGGAAGGTGCTGAGATGGGACTTTTCAGGTGAGCACTGGAGGAGGCTGTGCCCTCCTTGAGGGGAGCCCTCTCTTTGAACTCCAGTGCAGGGGCAACATTCAGGTACTGCTTTGCGGTCTTGGTGCCAGAGGCTGATGTGTCCATGGTGATGATAATCACCTCCTTCCCCTTGGCTCTGCAGGCATTCAGGAGGTGCTGCAGCACAGCCTTGTCCTCGGCATTGATGGCGTGGACCAGTGCTGAGGCTCCCGAGTGGTCCTCCAGGCTGGGGTCTGCCCCACTCTCCAGCAGCAGGGATACCACGTCCCCTCCAGCCCCGCGGATACAGGCATGCATGAGGGCGGTTTTCCCAGACTTGTCCTGGATGTTCGGGTCAGCTCTGTTGTCCAGCAGGTACTTTACCATCTTGGCCTTGTGGATGCTCTGCTGGTCAACGTGTGTGGTGATGCAGGCCACCATCAGGGCAGTCTCCCCCTTCTCATTGCTCTCGTTGATATAAGCCCCCCCTTCCAGCAGTAGCCGGGTCAGCCGGAGCCGGCCGAGCCACACGGCCTTCAGGAGGGAGTTGCCCCCCAGCTCCAGCTCCGTCACCTCATCCATGGCACTGGCTGCTACTTCCTGCTGGTGGATGGCAGCGGTGGCCAGTGGCTGTGGGGGAAACCATGGAGAAGAGGTGAGCCCCGCTCCTGCATCCCTGCCTTCCTGAGATGCCATGCTCTGGGCACTGCCCCACATCCCACTGTCCCTCTGGCCATGTCCACCCACCTCGTGCAGACCACTGCCCGAATGCTTTGGCTTCCCCAAGAGATCAGAGAGTTCCTGATGGTCTCCACCAGCCTGCTATGTCTGGGGGTCCACGGCATGAAGCCCACTGCAGACTGTGTGAGCTTCCCCCATGGCTTCCTGGGCTAGAGCCGGGATCTCTACTTCCTCACTTCTGGAGGGAAGGAGAAACAGCCACAGTCATGCTGTCTGCTGTGTTTCTACTGCCCCCTGCTTCTACTGCCCCACGGATCCCCACTCCCTGCTCCCACTGCCGCTCACTGCTGCTGCCTCCCACTCCCTGTCTCACTCCTCAGTGTTCCTGGAGCCCTGAGCAGCCAGTGCCCCCACAGTGCCCCCGGAGTGGGCACAAGCCTCCCGGCCCTTCCCCACCCCCGTGCCCTCCGTGGGGGTCCTGCAGCCCCTGGACCTGCGGTCAGTGTTCGCATTGCCCCCAGCCCCTCCCAAATGCGCCGATGGTACCACTCCGTGCCCGTGAGCTCCCCGCGGCCCCTTCCCTTGGGGACCCCTCAGAGCCGGGGGCAGACCCGAGCGTCGGTTCTCC
>VZRL01004108.1:495262-507452 GCA_013397895.1 Origma solitaria | reverse complement strand
CCCCGCCACACCGCGGCCACCCCGCTTCGCTCCCGCCGCCGCCCCCGGCTGCGGTGGTGATGCTGGGGCGCGGCTGCTGCCCCTGGCCCGCTACCTGCTGCCCGGTGCCCGTGTCGGTGTCCGCTGCCGCTGCTCGGTGTTCGTGCCGCTGCCCTGTGCGCTGGTGCCGGTGCCGGTGCTGATGGCTGGTGCGGTGCCCGCTTGCCGGTGCCGGTGCCGGTGCCCGGCGCTGCGCGAGGAGGAGGGCGCTGGGGGGCGGCGCGTCCGCCCTCGGTGGGTGCGGGGAGCGGCGGCGCGGGAGTGTCCGTGTGCTGGGGGCTGCAGGGTCTGTGTCCCTGCCGCAGGGGGAGCGTGTCCGTGTGCGAGGGGACCGTGAGCGTGGCGGTGTGAGGGGAGAGTGACTGCGCCCACCCGTGCGGGGGTGTCTGTGTGCGGGGGCGGGCTGAGAGTGTCCCTGCTCTTGGGGCTCTCCAGACCCCAAACTGCTCTGAGCCCACAGCTGTCCCCACTTGGAGCAGGGGGATTAGGGCCCCCCTAAGCCCACTCTGATGTTGATAACTCCGTTGTTTGAACGCACATCTGGGAGAGCCTGAGGGCACGCCTGGGGCATAGGAGAGGCTGAGGTCGCTGTGTCTGCTCCCTGGGCAGTGCTGCCCTCAGTGCCGGGGCAATGTGCCTGGACCAGCAACAGCGTGCTGCCTCTCTGGCCCTCCTTTGTCCCCAGATCTCGCATCTGGGCAAGAACCTGCTTCCCAGCAGCTTTCCCCACTTTCCTCAGTGGCTCTTTCGGAGCAGTCCCAGCAGAAAGAGGGAATTGGAAGGAAGGGGGAAATGGTCACAGATGCCCCTGACCACCACCCTAACCCCCATGGTTCTGTTTTTCTGCAGACCATTGCAGCTGTGAGGATGATTGTCATCACACCCTCTGGATTGCATTAACATTTGGGGAAATTTCTCTTGTGATTAATAAAATATAATCTAATACTGCAGTGCTCTTCATCCAGAGATGATGATGGCAATGAGAATCAGCCAGCAGAGAAATTAAGTCGGTCTTATTGCATTAGGGAGCATTTGGCAAACCTTATGGCAGGTTCCTCCTGACTTGGTAACAGAGGCACTCTGCAGAACCTGGCTAAACTGGGCATAAACCCCTCCAAAATGTGCTTATCTGTCCATTTTCTGATGCATGAGCACACCAGTTTGCTTGTAGAAAAGAAACGCCTTAACTCCTAAAAGCAAAATAATATAAACACCTTAATAAAATAAATGTCTTAATAAACTCCTGAAACCCACAAATTTAGAACAGACAAGCTGTGGTGGTAGGAGGACCCCAGGCTGCCTGGCAATGGGACCTGTTCCAGCACCAGAGGAAGCCACCACATCCCCCCTGTCGAGGGGGATCTGCTCGGCTCCCAGGGCACCCCAGGTTGGATCAAGGATGGCGACAAGGAGAGAGGAGGTGATTGCGGGGAAAGAGGGAAGGTCCTGGGTCCCCGGTGATTGCAATTAGGAGAATGTTGGAAGTAGGGGTTGGGGAGCTGACACCCCCACTTGCAAGTGCTCCTTCCTCCTCTGTCCCCCTTGCTGCTCCCAAGAGTTGTCACCCCTGTGTTGGAGCCCAGGCTGGCTGGTCCTGGCTGGAAAACAGGGAAGACCTGTCCTTGAAGATGTTAAAACCTGAGAATTCCCTTTCCTGCTCCACCAGTCTAGACTCACCCACTTCCAGGAGTCCGTGGGGTGGGAGATGCCGCAGCAGGGAGGGACGAGCATGGCGATGCCCGCTCCATTCTGCCAGTCCTGGAACCTGTGCGGAGCGGAGCAGGAGCGGCCCCGCCTGCCAGCAGAGGGCCTCGGACCTGGCCCATCCGTGCCCGGGCTTTGCAGAGCCAATGCATCCATCCCTCTTCATCCTCCCTGTCTTCCTCGCCAGAATCTATGCCATCCCTGAGGATGCCATGGCAACGGGGCCGTAGGGATGGCTGCTGGAGAAGCTGCAGCTCTGTGCAGGGCTCTGAGCCATGGGTTTGATCTCAGCAGTGCCCATGCAGCTCTGGGAGAAGCTGGATGGGGCCCAGACACGGTCAATTTGGGACAAGACTGGGATGAGGTGGCTTCGAGGTGGCTGGGTGCCACCACGGCGTGCTGTGCCCACACGGAACAGCTCTGGCAGGGTGTGGAGGCCTGGGCAGTGGCTGGAGGTGCTGCTAGTGATAGCAGTGCCCTGTGGCATGGGTGGCACTGGTGCCCGGAATCCTCACCTGGGGTGGGCGCTTCTTTCTCCTGGCAGGACAGAGAGAGGCAGAGGTGACAGAACTGTGTCACTGAAGAGAACATCAGAGATGTTGAGTGCTTTGTGGGGCCACCCCAGCATATCTGACCTAGATGAGCCTGCAGGCAGTTGTCACCCCTTTATTAGAGCCTGCTGAGTTTATGGTTAGAGTCTGGCCCAGCCCGGAGAAGGAGGAGCTGCTTTCTGGGACTGTAATGGGGCTGTCTCGTCCATGTGGGGTGTGGCTGTGGTCCTCAGGGCATTCGAGGAGGTTGCCGTGGTGCCTTGGAGGGCTGAGGTAGTGGGAGCAGGGACAGGATGGTGAGGGGCCATTGTCTCCCTGTTCTCTCAGCCCTGGAGGACCTGCGGCCCCGAGCTGAGCGGAGCTGGCTCTGTCTGCTGGGGAAGGGGCTTGTCCCAATGCACCATCTCCTGGCACCTTTGGACCCCCAGCTCGGGCGCAGGTGGGACGCCGGTTCAGCCTCGCCAAAGGCTGAACCATCCCCATCTCCCCGGAGGCACCTGGGGCTGGCAGGTTCTATTTTGGGTGCTTTGCCGAGGGCTGTATGAGCTGCTCCTGCCAGCTCATGCCTGCACGGCCGCCGTCTCACCGTTTATAGCCACACTCCTGGGGCTGAGCGTGGGCATGGGGGAGCTCAGCATTCTGGATTCAGCTGGCTCTGCTGCTGCTGCTGCTGCTGCCTGGGGACAGCCGAGCTGCCTCGACCTGTAGGACGCAGTGGAGCACAGTGGGGTTGCCCTGGATACAGGGGGTCCCATCCCACCAGAGTTCAGCCCCAGCCATGCCCCTCCTGGGGTTCCATGGAGGAGATGGTCCAACCATGCCCACAGCACCTTGTTTTCCCCTCAGACCTGAGCAGAGCTGGAGCCTGGGTCAGGTTTGCACCCACTGCAATTGGGACCCTGATTTCACCTGCTGGAAAAATGGGTATGCCAGAGATTAATCAGGTAAAATCCATTATATTAGTGTCAGCTCTGCTGCTGCAGCCTCCTGTGGCCATGCAGTGCTATGTGGTGCCGCTCCGTGTTCCCTCTGGTCCCTGGCTTTGGCCGGACGGTTGAGCTGGCCATGGTGAGACATTGCCCAGCACAGCGGCACCTTGGCCAGGCTGGGGAAGCAGCAGCTCACCCCAACGTGGGGCACCAGGACTGATGGATGGAGCAGGGGGCTGTGTGACCCCACATCCTGTGGCTTTGCCAAGGGCACAGGGAGCTGGCACAGCTCTCTGGGACCAGAGAGGGTGTCCAAGGGGACCTGAAGTGGGCGATGCAGTGGGTGATGCAGCAGGTGATGCAGTGAGTGATGCAGTGAGTGATGATGCAGCAGGTGATAGCAGTGGGTGATACAATGGGCGATGGAGTGGATGATACAATGGGTGATGCAGTGGGTGATGTAGTGCTTCTGGAAGGGACTGCATCACCCAAAAGCAGCTGCATCATCACGGGGAGCGGCTCTGATGTCTCTATAGCAACCGTGGGGTAAAAATAGTGCAGCAGCTTTAGGGAGCTGTCAGGGCCTGGCAGGGATTGCTGCTGGGATGGGTGCGTGGGGAGCAGGGGCTCAGCAGGGAGCAGGGCTCAGCGAGAAGCAGGGCCCATGGTGCTGCTGAGAGCTGCTGCCCTGCCAGGGCTGCACTGGGGCCTTCGACAGCCGAGGGGAGGAGGGGACAGGGTGTGGGGCTCTGCGTGTGGGGCTCAGGACATGGGGGGCAGGTAAGCACAGCAGCACAGAGCCCCTGGCTGCTTCTGCACTGGCTCCCGGCCTGTGCCCTCGCCCTGTCCTGGCTCCTGAGGGGACAGTGACCGCTGCACACACTCCAGAGTCTGAGGGTGACCAAGCGCGAAGGATTCCCTGTGCCCCAATCACAGCTGCACTCTCACTGCCGTTGTGGTGAACTTGGATCCAAGGCTGATCTGCGTCAGACCAGCAGCTCTGTAGCTGCACCAGCCACTGTGAGCCTCACAGGTGGCTGTGCCTGCTGTCCCCTCCCTGAGCTGGGCACTTCCATGCGTGTCTGAGGCATGGACAAAGTTTCAGCCTTTCCTCTAAGTGGGAGGGTTTGGAGATGGGTGGGATGGGGAACTCTCCAAACTTGCTCCATAGTGTGGGGGTTGGTTGACTCTGACTCTAAAAATTGTGGAAAGGTCCAAAAATAAGATGATTGTCTGTGTGACTGAGCAGCCAGAGCTCTCCTTGAGCTCCCAGTCAGCTGCTGCCCCTCGAGTCACTGGTGGCGTTTGCTCAATTGCTGCTGTCCCTTGGACCCTGAGCACGGGGCTCTGGGGAGCTGGGTTGTTGTGGGAGCAGGCAGGATGCAGGTGATGAGCTCTGGGGATGCTGTGGGGCTCTGAATTGTCCTCCCTCCCTGGGCCAGGGCTGGGAGCTGTCCTGGTGCACAGAGGGGCAGGGGGTAGCGTTTCTCTCCCTGTCCTCGCCCTCAGCTTCCTGTGTCCCTGTGTCCATCACCAGACCCCTCTTCTCTCCTTCCCCTCTCCTCTCACCCGGTCCTGCAGTTGCTGTTGCCTTGACAACGCATCTCTCTCCCTGCACTCCTCCATGCTTTTCCCTTTGTAATCGGCACATTTTTGCACCTCCACGGTGGGTTTTTCACCTGGATGTGCTCCAGAGGGGCAGCAGAGAACCCCTAAGACTGAAAGGCTGGAAATGCCCTTAATACCAGGGTGGAAATCACCAGATCCTGGCCGGAGGGAATATCTGTGGGCAGTGGCAGAAGATGAGGCCACTTGTGCTGTAATGGGTGAATCACTGAATCCCAGAATGGTTTGGATTGGAAGGGACCTTAAAGCTCATCTCATTCCAACCCCCTTCCATGGGCAGGGACACCTTCCACTATCCCAGGTTGCTCCAAACCCTGTCCAGCCTGGCCTTGGACACTTCCAGGGATGGGGCAGCCACAGTTTCCTGGGCAGGCATAGAAGGGATGGAGGGACAATGCAATTTGTGTGATTATTTACCAATTAAGATGAGAGCGTGTGGTGCTGGGGCAGGGAGAAGAAATGCTTGGACTCCCTGCGCACTGTGTTCCTTGCTTGCGGCAATGGGCAATAAATTCCCTGTGGTTTTGGGGATCTTTTGGGGGTTTTCTTGTTTTTGGATAGGTGATTACCTGCTCTCACCTCCTGGAATCGATGCTGCAGCTCTGATCCTGGCAGGGCACAGTCACTGATGTCCGATGTGTACCTTGCCATGGGATGGGGATGCAGACTGTGACACTCACCCAGCACTCTCCTGTATTTTCTCAATATTATTAAACTAAGTTTTATAAATATTCATGGCAAGAAAATCAATGCAAAAATATTCCATTCTCTCATTTTGCTTGTTTAATTTTAGAAACTCGTTTTCTCTCGAGAAGTCATTACGATGCTCTTTGGGTTGTGTTTCACTCCTAGTCCTGATGAATCCCCACAGGGAACCGCAACAGGGAGATGTCAGTGCCTGGTCCCTGGGAATGGCAGAGGTGTGGGGCTCCAGATCGAACAGGAGATAAGGCCCAGGATCTGGGCAGCTGGATATTGCCTCAGCCAAAGCCGAGGGATGAAATGTCTTCAGTCTGGAAAAGAGAAGGCTCTGGGGAGACCTCAGAGCCCCTTCCAGTGCCTAAAGAGGCTCCAAGAGAACTGGAGAGGGACTTGGAACAAGGGTCTGGAGGGACAGGACAAGGGGGAATGGCTTCCCACTACTGGAGGGCAGGGATAGATGGGATATTGGGAAGGGAGTTTTCTCTGTGAGGGTGGTGAGGCTCTGGTACAGGTTTCCCAGAGCAGCTGTGGCTGTCCCATCCCCGGCAGTGTCCAAGGCCAGACTGGACAGGGCTTGGAGCAGCCTGGGACAGTGGGAGGTATCCCTGCCCATGGCAGGGGGTGGAACAAATGAGTTTTAAAGTCTCTCTCAACCCAAACCGCTTTGTAGCCTCTGCCACCACCGTGACACAGTGCATGCTGCGCCCGTGGCTGCTGGCAGGTGAGGAGAGGCGCTGAGCGGAGGCAGGAGAAGATCCGAGTTTACACTCCTCGGAGTGCGTGTCGGAAGAGAACTGATCCGTATTTAATGACAGAGCAGTGCAATAACCTGCAATTAGCTCTGCACGGTGCCTGTGGGGGCGGCACTCCCCGGCAGCACCGGGGTGAGGCAGGGCTGGCGGGGACAGGGGCACGAAGGACAGCGGAATGCGCTGGAGCCGCAGCACACGTGTGTCCCGCAGCCATCCCTCACCCTGTGCCGGGCTCCGGGGACTTGGCCCCGGCTGCCCCAAGGGCTGCGTCAACTTTTTAATATCTCTGCTGAGTGAAATTTCCTGGTGCGGCTTTCATGTCCGCTGGGACACTTATGAAATATCCGGATTCTGGTTTTTTCTGAAGAAGTGGAATTTCCTATTCATGACTTTAATATCGGGGCTACGTGCTCAGGGCGAGGAGCGGCTGCGCGGCAGCAGCACCGGTGCTGGCTCAGCCATCGCCCCCCCGTCCCACTGCCCCCGGCTGCCTGTCCTGGCCCGGCTCCCCGCGGCCCGGGCTGGGCTGGGGCCGGCGCGGGGAATTCGGCTGCCTCAGGAGTTTTCCGGTGTCGCTAAGCTGTCTTTTCATGGCTGATCACCCCACCTGCCACGGGGGAAAGCCAAATACACACTGACAATCCGCCGGCGGCTGTTTGCAGAGGGATCAGATGAGGTCCTGGCCCCCCGCTGAACCCCTCATGCAGAAGCGGCTGTGAGAACGCAGGAACTCATATCTGGGGCTCCTGGAGGCTCCAGGTGCTCACCCCACCCATTTCAGGGTTCCCGGTAGCTCCAGGCACTCGCCCCGGCCAATTTGGGGCTCCCAGAAGCTTCTGGTGCCCCCCACAGAAGACCCCCCCGTACAAAAGGATGTCATGAGCACTTCAGTTTTGTCCCTGGACCAGCTCACAGCGGATGGTGGGGAGGACCCTCCTCTTCCCTCACTTCATTTTGTGGGTCCTCCACCACCTCCACAGCTCCCTGGGCAACAGGAACAGCCGGAGGGGCTGTGGGGGCTGTGTGTACAGCAGTGCTCTGCTCCTCCAGCTCAGGGGATGGGTGGGCTGGGGGGAAGTCCCGGGACCCCCAAGTGCTCTGAACCCACTGCTGCCAGCCCACTCGGTTGTCTGCCCAGAGCTGTGGTGTGCGGCAGGATGTGACTCCTTGACCTGCATCTGGAGTCACTGGAGGAGAGAAAAAGCCATCGACGAGGGGTGACAGAGCCTGTCCCAAATACTGACACTTCCCTCTCTGCTCCAGGAGGATGCTCGGGTTTCATGGCTGGACCCCTGGCCGTGGTGAAGGGAGCTGTGGGGCCGCTGGCAGTCGCAGGGAGCACCCAGGGCACAGTCCAGCTCTCCCCAAAGGCTGCAGTGGGAGAAGGGAGCCGGTGCCTGGCACACAGTAATGTGGCCACCAGAGGAGCCTGGGGCCAAGACTGCCACACTGGGGCTGCGCCTCCGAGTCAGTGTCAGGGGCTGGGCCCGGGGTTGGGATGGGGCCAAGCTCAGGAGCAGGAGGCTTGCGTTTGGGGGTGCATGCCCTCCCCAGGCCAGCCTGTGCATGCAGTGCCTGACATGGAGCTGCTCCTCCTCTTTGGTTCCTGTCCTGATGCCTGCACCTGGAAATTAATGGGATTTGGGGCACCCACCCCGGAGAGGCTCTGGGATCCCCCTCCAGCCTTTGCCAGGGTATGCAGGGAGCTGCAGGGGACTTCTGAGTCCCCCTGGGGGTGGCAATGTTTTGGGGAGCCCTGTGGGGCTACAGTAGTCGGTGGCTATGGGGGTCATGTGGGGCCAGGACAGCCCTGGGGCCTGGGCCGTGTGGCTGTGGGTTTCGGCCAGGCCAGGCTGTGTCCCCTGTGGGAAGAAACCTCCCTGTGCTGGTGCTGGCTCTTTCCTCTGCATCCAGCCCCAGATTCATTCACCCCAGAACACCTGTATGCTGAGACACTCTGCAAAATGCTTTAGTGGAGGCTGGAAAGATCTGAGTGATGGGAATAGCTGGAAAACTGGGAAAGAGGATGGACATGTGAAGGGATTCCCGGGTGCTCTGGAGCATGAGTTTGTCATGCAGGGGTAGCCCCTGTGGGACCCCTGACACCCCCAGGCTCAGCAGGACACGGGCTGTGCCACAGCAGCACCCCAAGCTGGATGGAGCCGAGCAGACACTCCCTTACCTCATCCTGGGGTTCACTGCCCTTGTGCCTCTGGGGTGTCCATCATTCCCTTCATCTGCTGTGGCTAGAGATGGCCGGCAGGAACCCACCTTAAAAATCAGGGAAATGTTGGGAATAAACAGCATTTAACGGGAACAATTCCAGGCACAGGAAAGCACAGGCGTTTTACACTAATTTATTAGTTTTATAATTACTCTTTACATTGATCCCGAAGAATTCCCAGCTAACTCCACTGAAACACAAGAAAACAATAACACATTAAAAAATAATTTCAAGACCTTTTCCAAAAAGATGCGCTTTCCTGCTGGAGACCTGCTGCAGATGCTGAAAGGGAAAGTCCTGGAGTGATGGGACCTGACAGGTTTTAGTGAAAAAAGAAACTTCTGTATCCCCTGCGTTTGCTTTTCCGTCGTTTTATCCTGAGCCAACATCTGGAGATGCACAGGCACAGATGCCTGCCACAGCTGGAGCCGGGATAACCCGGGGGCCACCAGGGGCCGGTCAGGACGGTCGCTCGTGTCACTCGCATACCCTTATCAGTTCTCCGTCCAACAGTTACAGTGAAGAAGCTGGGCTGGAAAAGTGATAAGGACACGAGAGTGGCCTCAGGAGACGCTCCCCCAGGAGCTGTGGGATATAAGCCACAGGAAGCCAGCCGGTAATGGGCAGATAGAGGTTGGGGTGTCACCGGCTCCCTCTTCTCCCGGTCGGCGTTGTCTGCGGGCTGCAGGACGGCGGCGGAAGGCGTCGTGGGGACCTCGGGGTGCCGCAGCCCAGCCTGCCTGCGCTGCCCGCAGCGAGTGCCCCGCGCCCCTGGGCTCCCTGAGCTCCAGCCCCCCGGACACTCCCCATTCACAACTTTCATAACTCAGTCCCCTCCCTGCGGGGAGGGACCGTCCCCATGGGCCGCGCGCCCGCGGGGCTGAGCCGGCACCCGGCCGGCGGGGCGCGGGTGGGACCTGCCCGCCGCCGGATTAAGCTGTATAAATCGCGGGGGTGCAGCCGGGCGGATTCGTCTGACGCTGCAGAAAGGCATCCACAGCCGCCACGGTCCCTGGCCCACCACTGCCGCCGCGCCGTGGGGCTGGGGGTGCCCCACTGCTGAAAGACAGGAAAAGCCCATCGTAGGGTCTGGTACCACTGCTCCTGCTCCATCTGCTCACAGAGGTGTTTGGGCCCCTGTGCCAGTGGTGACACCCCACTCTGTGCCCCAGGGCAGCTCCTCCTGTGTCACCATGTTCCCACAGTGTCCTCCACATCTCTTCTGAGTGGTTCCTCCCATCATATGCTCGAGGAGAATGGCTGAGCCTGGTCAGTCCCAGTCAGTCATGGGCACTCCATGCCATGCACTGGAGCCAAGGATATCTGGGGGCTATGACCAGCCCTGGTCACCAGCACCTCACTCCTGAGCACCCTAACCCTACTGTTTTCAGCTTCAGTGCAGCCGGAGCACTGGAGCTGAAAACAGTAGGGTTGAGCCAAGGAATCCTGATCTCTGCTCCTGTCTTGGGCGTGTGTGAGCCTGCCATGGCATTGGGCCGCTCTGTGCAGGCGTTAGCGAGCGGCAGGAACGGTCCCGCGCCGGGCGCGTGAGGGGACTTGGGCTGGGCCAGAGATTCTCCTGGTGTGAGTCAGTGGCACACGAACCTCTGCTGGCTCCGGGGTGGTGCCAGGCGGGCTGTCCCTGCTCAACCACCCTGCGGCCAGCATCTGCCTTGGCTGGAAGGGACAAACTGCCCCATCAAAAACATCTGTGAGGAGAGGAGGGGGAGAGGAGACAGATGTTTCCCTGCATGGCCCCGCAGAGCCTGGGGATGCCAGGGATTCCGGGCAGGAACACCCAGGTCCTGCACACCCCAACTTCTCTGCTGGGGAACATGTCCCACCAGCTGTGACAACCCAACTGTGTCCTGCTGCCACCAGACAGTTCCCTCAACATGGTGGGGATGGCACTGTGGTGCAGAGCAGGATCGGAAGCCCTGTTAGCCTGAATCAGGTCAAGCCAGATCAATGACACCTCCACAGGTGTCTGTGCGTGGGGTGCAAGTCTGTGCCCATGAGCACGAGTGCCAGGAGTGGCATCCTGGCCCCACAGTGTTCCCAAGGTCTTTCCTGGACAAGAGAGGGGGATGTGACCACCCAGCACTGTGCTCGCCATGTCCCCCAGGGCTGGGACACTGTCCTTTGCCCCTTGTCCCAGGAGCTGCCCAGGTCACCAGAGCCACCCCATAGGGTAGGAGAGAAGGGGTGATGATGACAATCATGTCCCCTCTGTTTTGGATGGTGGGAGAGAGGGGAGTGCGGCAAACCAGGGCAACACCAAAGGGCTGTAAGAGCATCCCACTAGTGCAAGGGGTTCAAGTTCAATGAACACCCCCTGCCCAAGCTTCCCCTGCCCAAGGAGCACCCCCTGCTTAAGCCAGGGCACAGCCACAGCCCTTCTCCCTGCTCTGATGAGTCTCAGGCAGTTTTGGAAGAACCTTATGTTCCAGGGAGCGGCCCTGTCCTGCAGAATCGCTGGTGGCTCTCAGGGGGCTCCCACCTGCCCCAGCATTGCTGAGTCCTTCCCAGCACGGTGGGAACGGCTGCAGCCAGACAGGGCCCGCAGGGCTGGCTGCAGCCAGAGCCAAGGCTTTGATGTCCCTGAGCGGCTACTGGACAAGCACAAAAACACGGCGCAGCCCCAGGTCCCGTGTTGGTTTTGGTGATTATGTAGCTGAGCGGCTCCCAGGATGTGAACATTCAGTCCAGAGTAAACAAGGCCAGCTCCCAAAATGGGCTTCTTGGCACAGGCTGCTCGTTCCCGTGATGGCAGAGGGGCTGCTGCCCTCAAAGCAGGGCAGAAATGGGGCTTGAGGGCTGGGCAGGTGGGGCTACGATATCCCATCAAGTCCCAGATCTGCAGGGCTGGGATTGTCCCATCATGTCCCGGCTCTGTGGCAGTCATGAGGGGCTGGTGCCTTGGGTGCCAAGCAAACGTCTGCCACTGCTGCTCCCATCAGCAGGTTTATTTGCGCTGCCCGTCCCCCGCCACATACCTCTGTTATTAAANTGGGGAAATCCCCCTGAGGTGGGAGGAAATTGCAAATACCTCCGAACACATCCCTCTCCCAGCGCTCTCTGCTCAGAGCAGCCGGGTGGAACCCCTGAGGGTATGGAGGGCCCTGGCACGTCCCACCAGCTCCACAGGCTGCAGCAGCCTCCCGTGTTGTGGGCACTTTGGGATGAAGCTCCCTGAAACTCCAGCTTAGGTCTGTACTCCACTGTTCCGAAGGGACCTTACAGACCATCTTGTTCCAGCCCCTGACAAGGTCAGGATCTCACCCAAAGCTTCCACGAGACCAGGTTGCTCCAAGCCCTGTTCGACCTGGCCTTAAACGCTTCCAGGGAAGGGGAAGCCCCAGCTTCTCCCCTGGAGAGGTGCTGGTGGTCGGTGTCTGAGTGCCGGGTGCGGGTGCCCATGGCAGCAGTGGGGCTGCACTGCTTCCCGCAGCCACTGGATGTCACCTGCAATACGGGCTGTGCGCAGCCGGCACCGCACAGCCCCGGCACCGCACGGCTCTGACACCGCACGGCTGTGACACCGCACGGCTGTGACACCACACGGCTGTGACACCGCACGGCTCTGACACCGCACGGCTCTGACACCGCACGGCTCTGACACCGCACAGCTCTGACACCGCACGGCTCTGACACCGCACGGCT
>VZRL01004108.1:475116-494772 GCA_013397895.1 Origma solitaria | reverse complement strand
GACACCGCACGGCTGTCACGCCGCACGGCGCCGACACCGCACAGCTCCGACACCGCACGGCTCTGACACCGCACGGCTCTGACACCGCACAGCTCTGACACCGCACGGCTCTGACACCGCACGGCTCTGACACCGCACGGCTCTGACACCACACGGCTCTGACACCACACGGCTCTGACACCGCACTGCTCTGGCACCGCACGGCTCTGACACCACACGGCTCTGACACCGCACAGCTCTGACACCGCACGGCTCTGACACCGCACGGCTCTGACACCACACGTCTGTGACACCGCACGGCTCTGACACCGCACATCTCAGTGCTCCTCTCGCTGCTCTTCACACCACACTCACTTCATGAGGCGCGGCTCCTGCTCTACTGGTCTTGGCTTGGAACTGCCCCTCTGTTCCCATTGACAGGTTTCCCATTTGACTTCCCATTTGGGATTTCCCGTTTGGGATTCCCATACCCTCTGCCAGCCCTAGGGCAGGCAGTGGCGTTTCCCAGGGCTCTGCCCTGGTGGCTCAGGGGGCTGTTTGCACGTGGGGTGAGTGAGAACTACAACATCACTGACTCTGCAACGGCGCAGGCTGGGAATACAATATGCTTGCATTTGGCATTTTTTTCCCCTAGAGAGAATATTATTCCTTATTAAGGTTCATTTTCCCATCCACACTGTTCTGCTGTGGTGGGATGCTGCCCTTTAACACTCAGGGTTAGGAATTGCAAGAGAATCAGAGAATCCTGGAGTGGTTTGGTTTGGAAAGGACTTCACAGACCATCTCTTTCCACCCCTGTCATGGGCAGTGACACGTTCCACTGTCCCAGGTTGCTCCAAGCCCTGTCCAACCTGGCCTTGGACACTTTCAGGGTTGGGGCAGTCACAGCTGCTCTGGGCAAGCTGTGCAGGGCCTCACCACCCTTACAGCACAGAATTTCATCCCAAGATCTGACCCAAACCTGTCCATGCCCTGCTGGTTGCCAACCCAGTGTCATCCCAACCAGGTACCCACGAGCCTGAGGGGGCAGAGCTAATGCACCCTAAAGCCACACTATCACTGCTCCTTGCTTTTTCCCAGCTCAACCGAAAGAAGCGGAATCCTGCTCCTGACGGGTTTCCAGCACGACCGAGGGAAACGCTGGCTCAGCACAGCCGGGGGTTCCCCGCGGCCGGCGCGGAGCTGCGGCTTGGGCAGAGCACGGAGGGGCAGCGGCGGCAGCGCGGAACGCGCTCTGGGAGCATGGAGAGCTCCTCCCCAGGCTCCTGCAGCAGATGCTGTGCCAGGGGAGGGAGCGAAACTGGTACTACGATCCTTGTGGGAGAGAGGACCGGCGCTGAGCCGGCGCTGAGCTGCGCGGTGAGATGCAGGTGGAGCCAGAGCCAAGTGCTGCAGCAGAAAGTGCTGGGATTTGGGAAAACATGTTTTTTCCATAACCTCCTACTCAGCTGTTGCGGGAGGAGGATGAGGAGCTGCAGCGTGCCCAGCACTCTGACTGCCCCTCTCCCCAGCCAGCCTGAGCATCGTGACTGCAGAGGGGTCCGCTCCGGGAACATCCAGAGAGAAAGAAACGAGGGGCCCCTGTCCCTGTGCTCGGAGCCCTGTCCCTGCGCTCGGAGCCTTGTCCCTGTGCTCGGAGCCCTGTCCCTGTGCTCGGAGCCCTGTCCCTGTGCTCGGAGCCGTGTCCCTGCACTCGGAGCCCTGTCCCTGTGCTCGGAGCCGTGTCCCTGCACTCGGAGCCCTGTCCCTGTGCTCGGAGCCCTGTGCCTGCACCCATAGCCCCCTGCCCTGTTCTCGGAGTCCCCTCCCAGCACGGCCCTGCAGTGTTTGCCATGGGCAGGCGTCACCAGCACTGTCCCAACCTCCTCCCTGACGTGAGTGTCAGGGCATCCTCCACATTTCTGGGCTTTCCAGAAGAATGGAAATTGAATAAAGGATCAAAGGTCAGTGAGCAGGAGAGCAGAGTATTTCTGGAAAGCCTGGGAGCGGCGATTGCTCACAGCCTGGCGCACATGGCCGACGCTGGCTGGGCATGGCTGGGCTGGCCGTGGGAGGGTGACGGCCGAGGGGCTGCCCCACACCATGGATGGCAACCCCGCTCGCTGTGGGGACAGCCCTGGGTCACATAGGGGTCATCCCCAGCCTCAGGTGGGCATTCAGACGGTGAGGTACGACCTGCTGGAGCAAGTCCAGGTGAGGCCATGGGGATGCTCCGAGGGCTGGAGCCTCTCTGCTCCAGAGCCAGGCTGGGAGAGCTGGGGGTGTTCAGCTGGAGAAGAGAAGGCTCTGGGGAGACCTCAGAGCCCCTTCCAGTGCCTACAGCGGCTCCAGGAGAGCTGGAGAGGGACTTGGAACAAGGGTCTGGAGGGACAGGACAAGGGGGAATGGCTTCCCACTGCGGGAGGGGAGGAATAGATGGGATATTGGGAAGGGATTTTTCTCTGTGAGGGTGGTGAGGCCCTGGCACAGGTTTCCCAGAGCAGCTGTGGCTGTCCCATCCCCGGCAGTGTCCAAGGCCAGGCTGGACAGGGCTTGGAGCAGCCTGGGACAGTGGAAGGTGTCCCTGCCATGGCAGGGGTGGAATGAGATGGTCTGTGAGGTCTCTTCCAACCAAACCATTCTGGGGTTCTGTGATACAGAGACTGTTTTCCCCTCTCCTGACAGCTCAGTGTGTCTCTAACAGGCAGTGCCAGTGTGCAGTTGTGCTGCAGGTGTCTCTGGAGCAGACTTAAGTGAGTGCTCCCTGCACTTTTCTAATTACAAACTGGATTAAAGTAGGGTCTAATATTCTATAGGATAAAAGAACATCTTGGCAATGGATCCACATCACGAGAACCTGGTGCAGTCAGACTCTGTAATTCCTCATTTCAGAGATGCTCCTTGGCTCGTGAGTCACTTAGACTCCATTTCCCAGTCAGAGCCCCCTTGTGCCCCTGCCCCCCAGGACAAACACGGCCAGTCCCTCTGACTGGGCACAGGGCTTGGCCAGTGACGCCATCCAGGACAGGTGACCATAGGGCCAGCCCTCCCCCAGCCCGCCTGCACCCCTGGTCCCCTGAGGCTCCAGGGACTCCGGCTGTGCGTGGGCTCAGCCCACGGGCACTTCTCCTCGGTAGCTTCGGCGGGGGACGGGCTCCTCCTCTTTCCTCATTCCCATTTATTTTTGGCTCCCAAGTTGTCATAAATCATTTGAGCTCAACAGTTTTTAAAATTTGAACTCCAAACAGCTATTTAAAGATTTGACAGGATGCAAGAGTGTATTAAGAGCTTATTTTTAGAGCCTTTCTTAGGGTGAGAGGCTCACTCAGCATCACTTGCTCCCCAGTGACGGACTGGGACCAGCACGGGAACCCCACTGAGCACCGTGGGGCTGTGAGGGGGCGATGTCCTGGCTGGGGGCACGGCAAGACCCCCGTTTCTCAGTGCCAAGAGGAGCCAAGCAGGCACAGAGTGCCCAGTTACCAGCGTCTCGGGATCAGATATTGCAAAGCAAAATAGATTTAATTTGAAATGGCTTTGAATGTGCCAGTGTTCAAAGTTCTTGTGATTAATACAGCAATTAATTAGCGTCAAAAGTTTTAAAACTTCTGTTAATTAGAGGTTGATGCTACTCTGTATCCCAGTGCTTCAGGATGGAGGAATCTTCCCGAGCAATGCGCTCTCTCCATATACTGTTCCATGCTGACCTTGTGCACAGGGATTCTCCTTCCAGTGTGCACCAGTTCTGGTGACCTCACACATTTTATTCCCTTGTTTTATTTTATTTTGTTTTATTTTATTTTATTTTATTTTATTTTATTTTATTCTATCAGAACTATTGTTCTGATCGGGGCTAATTTTTTGGCCTGCACTTAATTACTTATAATTCAGAGGTTTTCATAAGTCACACACTGCACATGCTGAAGTGCTAATGAGGCATTTCCATGCTGAATCACCAACTAATGATTTACCACGATGATTTTGTTGTTAAATCCGCAACCCCTGGCTCCGGCGAGCAGTGCTGGGAGACGCCTGTTTGCTAATACACGGAGACAGTGGAATGCAAGCAGAAAATATTATGAACTCGTCATCAGAGCGCTGACATATTGATGTGGCACCTGCACCTGCCTGCAGGGTTTTCCAAAAAACGCCGGTGAAGAAGCCTGACAGATTGGTTATTCGCAGATCCAGGCTGCTTGTTTAACGCACTGCAGCCAAGCTCCCGCACACCCGGAGATGTGGGAGCATGCGGAAAACACGCCGGCTGTGGGAGCAGGGAGGGAGCCACGGGCACTCATCCCCCATGGAGCCCCGAATGCCAGCCTGACCCACGGGGAGAGGGGGCTCGCAGGGGCTGGCCCTGCACCACCCTCCCTCACCACGGTGCCATTTCCAAGCACGAGGGTGACTGAGCCCCCTGTGGTACCCAAGGACATCCCAGTGCCCGAGTGTTTCCTGGTACCTGAGGGCCTCCTGCCATGCAGGTGCATCCTGCTCGGCTGAGGGAATGGCGATGGAATGGTCTCACAGCTCTTGGCCTGTGCCAGGGTACTCTGTGCATCGCAGTGGTGATGAGCGAGGGCTGGGGGCTCAGCCAGGACAGCAGAGTGGGCAGAGGGCTCCTTATCCCCAGGGTGCTACCCAGACTGTGGACTGTGTAGGTGAGCCGTGTTTCCCAGTGCCTTCCCGATGCCGCCGTGCAGGAGCAGCATCTCAGATGCCGGGGCTGTTTCCCACCGGCAACAGCACAGAGATGATGCCACTTGTCTCTTTATGTCTTCCCGGTTGCTGCTGCTCCTTTGACAGGCTGAGGCCGAGTGCTGCTCCCAGGACGGGCGCCGGCAGCCAGAGCCATTTCGCAGGCTGCAGCACAGCTGGTGCCTGGCGCCGAGCTCCTGCTGCTGCGTGCCGTGGGAAGGTGAGCGAGATGGAATTTTTAACCAATTCGCTCGGTGACATTCACATGCCGCAGCCCAGTGGTTTCTGCTTGTGGAAACATCTCCACGGGGGATCAGGGAAGTGATGCATTTAGAGGGATTCTAGCAAGAAATTGCAAAAATGCCTCCCTGGGGCTGAGGTAAAGGGTTGTTAGTGGTGGTGTTTATTCATGAGCAGAGCCAGCCAGGGAAGGATGAATCTTGGAATTGCTCTGGGAGCAGAGTGGAGAGGTGCATCCTTTTTTATCCCTGCTCCACCTGCACTGACAGTTCCATGTCTGGGGGAGAGCTGGTCCCATCCCAGGGGGCTGAGGAGGGTGGAGAAGTTTCCTTGGAGTGACATGAGGGCTGAGACCAGCCAGATGTTTTGGTTGCTGCAAGAATCCATGTGTGCCAGGGAAGTTTGTAAATGGATGGACAGGGAAGATTCTGATTAAAGACCCCTTTCAGAGTCAGCTGCTCTAGGTGGTGAGAGGGAGTATTTTGTGGATCAGTAGTGCTCTGGCTTGGGCAAAAGGGCAAAGTGACAGAGCCCTGTCATTGTCCCTGGATTGTGCATGAAGTGGCTCTGTAGGTGAAAAAATCTCTGAATCTCAGAATAGTTTGTGCTGGAAAGGACCTTAAAGCTCCTCTCAGTCCACCCCCTGCCATAGGCGGGGACACCTCCCACTGTCCCAGGCTGCTCCAAGCCCCAATGTCCAACCTGGCCTTGGACACTTCCAGGGATCCAGGGGCAACCACAGCCGCTCTGGGCACCTGTGCCAGGGCCTGCCCACCCTTACAGGGAAGAATTTCTTCCCAATATTCCATCTAACCCTGCTCTCTGGGAATGGGAAGCAATTCCTTCTTGTCCTGGTGCTCCAGACCCTTGTTCCAAGTCTCTCTCCAGCTCTCCTGTGCTTTCCCAGTCCATGGATGCTTGGAGAGAAGTGGCTGTGCCCAGTCTGCCTGTGACTTGAGCTGCTCTTCTCCTGCCCTGGCACCTCCAGACACATGTTTGCCTTCTGTTTTGGGAGAACTTTGTCCCTGTTTTTTCTGTTGCTGTGATCCTGGAATTGGGGTGTCTCCCAGACCTGTGACTGCCTGCCAAACCTGGGTGCTGGCACCGTGGGTGCTGCAGTGGCTTTGGTGGGACCCTGAACCTGGTGGTGACTTTGGTGGGACCATGAGCATGGTGGTGGCTTTGGGGTGCCCCCCATGGCGCATTAACCCTTTCCCACAGCCCGTGCAGCCGGACAGTGTTGGCACCCCGCGTGCTGCCGCGGCAGAGCAGGGTGTGCGGAGAGCACAGCAGGAATGCAGAATGAGATGAGATGTGACAGCCCATCTTCCTGGGAACATCGATGTAATCTGCACCAGAATGTGCTCAGCCAGCTGGAATCGCCCAGCCGGAGCTCGGCCGGAGCTCAGCGCCCGGGCGGGACCCGCCGCCCCGGGGCACCCCGGAGGTGCGCGGTGCCCGGCTGCCCTCCCGCGTCCGGGCCGGGGGCCGGCAGTGCTCCCCGCGCCGAGCTCGGGGCTGGGGCTCCAGCGGGCCCGGCCCGGCTCCTGTCACCCGCAAAGCAGGCGGGGCACGGCCGGGGCTGAGCGCGGAGCGCACGAACACAAACACGGCGCGCTCCGGCCGCGGGGCTATTGCTGCCCCGAGCGCTCTGCACAGACCCGCGGGTCCCAGCGCGTCCTGCCCCGCGCCGCAGGGCGGGTGGGCGCTGATGGATGGACCCACCGGGCTGTTCTGGGTCAGAGCTTCCCTTCTCCAGCCGCAGGAGCATCTCCAGTGGCTGCGGGGGGAATGGGCTGGCAGGCAGCTCACTGTGAGACGGGCAGTGGGCAAGCAGCTCTGCCTGCAGGGCTGGGCTGCCAGGGACTGCTCCCGAGTGTCACTGAACTCCTCGGCGTGTGATCCTGTCGGCTCAGGGACAATCCTGGCCTGTGAGCCTGGGCACTGTCCCAGCAGAATTGCTCAGGGCTTGGCTGCAGTTCTTGTTCAGACACATGGTGTGAGTTGTCGTCCACAACAGAGAATGTGTGGCTGCCCCTGGATCCCTGGCAGTGCTCAAGGCCAGGCTGGATGGGCCTTGGAGCAACCTGGACTAGAGGAAGGTGTCCCTGCCCATGGCAGGGGGTGGGACTGGATGAGCTTTAAGGTCCCTTTTAACTCGAACCAATCTGGGATTTGATGAAACTTCCTAGGCGTTAACGCTGTAACCTGGGGGTGGAAAGGCTGGGGGCAGCTGAAGGAGAAAAGCCATTCGTGCCCCCCCAGGCTGCTGGGGAAGGCTGCTGAGAGCACGATGGGGCCTTTGTGTCTCCTGTGCCAGCACTTGTGAGAGAAGGATGCAGAGAACAGTGGGGAAGTGGACGTGAGTCACCATGGCAACTGGGATGGAAACATCACCAAAATGTGTCAAATGAGGGGAATTACAAAAAATAGAAGCCCGGCATGGTGTGGGCAAACATTGCAGCTTCACAAGGCTGCTCCTGGCAGCACCTTGGCAGCCTCCCTGTGCTGTGGTCGTCGTGCCACCACCGGCTCCAAGTTGTGCCTGCGTCCCCAGGCCCCCAGAGCACCCAGGAGTGGATCCCGGTCCCTCCGGACCAGCTGGGCAGCCTCCAGCTCCTCACAGCACACGGACACGAGTCCTGCATTTTCAGCTCCAGTGAGGGCATGGCTGTGGATGGACATGTCCGGCACCTCAGCTGGCACCGTGTCACCTCTGTGCAAACCCCCCTCTACAACTAATTAATTTGTAATAATAAGCCATGTGCTTGTTTCCAGCTGTTTGGTTTTTTCCTAAGTAAATGAATTTGTAAACTATTTGTGCTATTTTATCTGTCACTTAAGCTCCCGGGATTTGTAATTTTAACGCATGACATCAGTTAATCACAATTCTCTTCCAGCAACAGTTTTAATTAAAACCACTTTCCCTTTTTTTTGGCTAATTCAGTGCTGTCACTGAGGGCTGCAAATGAGATCACAGGCTGGTAGCTGCTGTTGCTGCTGTTTTATATTCTCCACTGATGTTAGGAAGTGGGGAGGAGCAGGGATGGAATAGGGATGGAGCAGGACCCCACTGGGACTGCCATCCAATACCGCGGGTGGGACCCAGCGATGGCTCTGGGGCTGGAACATCCCTGCGAGGAGTCTGAGCATTCCGGCCCGGTCATTCCCAGGTGGTGGGAAGAGCCTTTACCCACAGCTCAGTTCTCCAGTTGTTTCCCAACTGAGCCAGGAGCATTCTGCTGCTCCGCAGTGACCTTGCCCTGGCTGAAGGAATCCAATGTAGGAGCAGGAGCAGCTTTGTCAAATCATGAGCTGTAATTGCCTGAACTTCACGGCCGACATCACATGCTGCTCATTACAGACTCCTGAATTCCCAAACCCATCCCCAAAACAAACAGCTCCGACACCTGATCTGGTATTCAGATTCACCAGCACTCCCTGCTCTGACAACTTGCTAACGAGCTTCCCCCAGCAGGCAAGAGCCGGGCTGAGCACTGACAGCCGCTGCTGAATCCGCAGTGATGCCGGGATCCAAACACGGATCCAAACCCGGATCCAAATCGGGATCCATGGCAGCCTTGTGGTGACGGGGACAAGCTATATATGGTCTCCTCAGCAAGTGGCTGGGGGTGTGCATCAGCTCCGGTGCTCTCCAGCCCACCGCAGGCCGAATCCCACCGACGCCGCGTCCTGGTGCGTTCCCGCTGCTCCTTCCCGGGCACGGCCGGGGGTCGCAGACTGTGCTCCCCCTGGGTGGGGAGGCACCTCTCAGCCTCCCAGATCCCTGCTCCCTGAGGGCTGAACCTGGAGCAGATGTGCTGCAGATCTGCCTGTGCTCTGCCCGTGGGGCACTGAGCTGCCCCTTCTCTGCTCCCGCCGGTGTCACCCTCCGAGCAGGACATCCTGCCCGGTCACTCTCCCTCCTGCACAGCTGCTGGGAGCAGGTGGGGCTTGTCTCCCCATGAGCAGCTCCCGTCCTCTGGCAGCTCTTTTGAGCCCCTCACAGAGCTCAGGACCCTCCCTGCGTGTTTGAGACCACAGAGGCACTCGGTGCCTTGTGGTGCCAGGGCTGCCAGGCCACCCCTGTGCCTTTGTCCCCAGCGTATCCTGGGAAGAGCAGTGGCCAGGGGCGACAGATGCTCCTGGAATTATCCTCCTCCGACAGGAGCTGGGGTTGGCTCCATCCATCACGGGCACATTCAGGACATTTTGGGGTCCTGTTGCCCCACGCTGCTACCACTGTGATCACCCTTTCAGCTGCCCTTGTCCTAGGCTCACTTTTCCACTTTTTTGGATATTTAATTTGCTTCACACTTGGCAGATTAATTTGTTGGGGTTTTAACAAATCTCCCTTTGTTTCTAAACTGCATTTTAGTTAGCCAAGGTGCAGTGATGCTGAGATCAGATTTATACCTCCCCCAATCCTGTTGCTGGCCTGGTGTTCCTGCTAATTGTGTGCACACCCAGGGATGGGTCCAACGGGTGGCATTTGGCATCCAGAACATTTTTAACTTGGAAAATGGGAAAAAAATCAAGCGATGACAAGCGTATTTATTTGTGCAGCCGATGCTGCCAACGGCTGGGGTTTAGAGGCGTATTTTTGCCATTTACTGAAGTCAGATGGAACAGAGAGACTGAATCCAATGTGGTGACACCTCCGACGGCTTGGAAGGGCTCCTTCAGCTGCAGCAAAGCTCAGCAGGTTTGACATTTGAAACTCCCTCATTCCACTGCCAGGCAAAACCTAGGGCCTTTGCACTGTATTTTTCCTGCTGTTCCTCAGTGCAAGAATTCTTGCTTTTTCTGGTTTCATACCATTATGAACACACCCGCTTAGGAAAAAAATAAAATTCTGCTGTAATGATAAAATTGGCTTTGGAATAGCAGAAATCTGGCTTGTCTGTGTGGTGCCAGGCTCTGGGGAGCTCTTGGATACCAGGGCTGCAGTCATTGTGTCACTGTACTGAACACAAAACCACCAGGAAAGTGCGATTTTAAAGGATTGTTTGATGTTCGACTTTTCAGGATTAATTCCTGAACTAAACAACAATCCCTGAGGTGCTGCCGCAGGCAGGAGGAAGCTCTCCCCTGTACATTTTCCCACCCTTCTGCACTGCTTCAGCTCCCCAGAATCTGCTGCTGGAGGGGATGGAGATTTATCCCCCCCTCTTCAAACCCAGCAGCTGGGGACACTCGCTCCCCCGGGTCCCTTCCCACTGGCACAGAAGATGCCTCTCATGGGTTCATCCTGGGACAGAGAATGCAGGAATGATGCCGTGGGGGGAGGAATGCAGTGGAAGGGATGCGGGAGGGATGCAGAAGGAGGGATGAAGCAGGAGAGATGCAGCAGGAGAGATGCAGCAGGAAGGATGCAGCAGGAGGGATGCAGCTGGAGGGATGCAGCTGGAGGGATGCACCCTGCGACCCTCTCCTGCATCCCACCCTGCCATAGGTTCCACCCTCCAGCCCCTTGGCCTGGGTTTCTCTTCCTGGGACTGAGACAGGCGCTGCCAGGGTCTGCATGAGGCCGATGGTACCAGTGGAGAACCCTGGGATGGGGATCAAGGGGCAGAACAGCTCCAAGCTGGGAAGCCATGGGGTGAGAGCTGAAGGCTCATTAGCCCTCATTAGCCCTCATTAGCCCTCATTAGCAATGGAGTCCCAGGTGCATGAGGGGTGTTGCACCAGGCACAGGCAGCATTGCCGTGGGTGTTTCTGGGTCATTTTTAAAGGAGCAAACGCTGCCCCATGTGTGCAGTGGGGTCTCTGGGTCCTTGGCCATGCTTGGAGGCAGGTGATGCTGCTGCACGGGCACCACCTAGGCCAGGAGCTGGGAATTTCCAGGGGAACCTCTCTCTGCAGCTCCAGCTGTGCTTGGAAGATGATCAGGAACACCAGTGGACCCCTCTGGGAAGTGCTCTCCGCTGCAGCCTGTCTGGGGCCAGGTGAGCTCCGTGCTGTGTGTGCTGCAGAGGATGCTTGTGCTGGGCATGGCTGATGTGGTGAGGCAGCTGGAATGTGCTCCCAGGCGATGCCAGCACCTGCCCTGAGCCGATACCCCCGTGGCACCTGCTGCTGTCCTGTTTTGGTGTTTTTGATGAGCAAATTAGAGGGAAGCAGGTCACTGCTGCTGAAGGCTCCTGGGTTACATAAACGCTGGTGGAGTGACCCAGGTTGTGCAAGAGCCTGGCTTGTCTGAACGTGAGCTGTGGTTTGGAGATGTACGAAGGCAGGGACCTGGAAAGAGGTCAGTTTAGGTGAGCTATGAGGAAGAAATTGTTCCCTGTGAGGTTGGTGAGACACTGGCACAGGCTGCCCAGAGCAGCTGTGGCTGCCCCATCCCAGAGCTGTTCGATCCCGGGCTGGATGAGGCTTGGAGCAACCTGGGATAGTGGAAGGGGTCCGTGCCTGTGGAAGAGGGTGGAATGAGATGGGCTTCAATGTCCCTTCCCATTCTGTGATTCTGTGAAGCAAAGCTGCCTTGTAGCAGGATGCACTGGAAAGCATCCCTTAGCAGGGAATGGCACACCTGGAATCACTCTGGATGCTGTGGCTGATAAGAGCCAGTGCAGCTCTGTGTGTGTGAGAGGTGTGGACACGCTGCAGGAGGGTCTGGCCTGTTCGTGGGAAGCAGGTCTGGCTTTGCGTGCCTCTGCCTCGGGAAGGATGCCTGAGAGCAGGAGGGGTCTTGGGACAGACCCATGGAATCCTCCGGCGGCACCGTGGGAGCAGAAATGGGACTGCTGCAGGGGCTGGCGGTGGGTGCCAGCGAGAGAAGCAGGGAGGCAGCAGTGCCTCTGGCTGTGCTGGATGCGAGCAGGCTCTGCTCTCCCGGAGCCGCATTTCGCTGCCGCGGGTGCTAACTAGGTCAGGCAGGACGAGCCGTACCTGTCCCTGCGGCAGCGCTCGGCGCAGCTCCGGCACAGCGCTGCCCCGGGACACGGCCCAGGGCAGCTGCTGGGGGCTCCCGTGGGCTGCAGCAGCCGTGGGGCAGCTCCGGAGCGGGGCCAGAGGCTGGGGTCTGCCCTGCGCTCTGCAGGAGCCCTGCGGCAGAGCCCTCGGGGGCTGCAGACCCCAGGGGACCCTTGGAAAACCTTTGGTGCCTCCGTTGTGCCCGGCCGTGCACAGGGAGGCAGTGAGCAGATCCCCTACAGCCTCTTCCTCCTCCTAGGGCTGAGCAACATTCTTGCTAAAAACAGGAATTCTGCTATTTTAAATACCAGCCTGCGGGATGATTCAGTGTCTGCTCAGGCAGACACGAGGCAATGAGGATGTTGGTCTTCAAGCCTTATTTCAGAGGGAAACCTCTTCCCTCTGTGCCGGGTGTCCCCAGAAACGCGGTGAGATGGAAAACCCCAGGACACAGGACAGGGTCTGGGGGCTCCCCTGAGCTGGGAGTCCAAGGCACAGCTTTCCATGAAGGGGAGAACGTGCTGACCCCTGTGGCAGGATCACCTCTCCAAACCTCCTTGGTCAAAGGTCTGCAGAGACTCCAGTGTCCCTGCAGCTCTGACAGCTTCCTGTACCTTTGAAGCTGGATCTTCCCTGCCGAATTTTCATCCTCTTGCTGCTTTTCCTTGCCCTGTGTCTCCAGCATGTTCTCCAGATGGGGAGGTGAAGGTGCTGGAGTGCCCCAGCCCTGGTCCCTGACCCCCTGCTTTCTGTCCCTGGGTAAAACCCTCCTCCAGCTACTGCCAGAGCTCTTACATGGATAATGTCACCGTGAGGAGTAGGATTTAGTAGAAAATTCCCTCTTTCAGACGTGATTGATTTGGATTCCCCCCAGTCCTGGTTTCCAGGCACCAGTGGCTGCTGGAAACGCTCTCCTGGCGACAGAAAATCCATGGGAAAGCAGGCAGCTTGATGAAGTATTCATGGGGATTTTTATCACTGGCTTTTACCCACTGCAGGAAAGTCAGCTTTATTTTTAGTGAGTGATGGATCCAGCAGCAACACAGGAAAAATACTCCATCTCCCTTTGAGCTGCATGGGAGGCATTAGAGAGGGCCTGTGCCTGGGAATGGGAACTAAAGAAACCATCTCCTAAGCATTTCCTGGCTAATTCTGGGATCATTAAACACCTGAACGAGGCTGTGACTGATCTTCTGCTGCCCCGAGTGCTGCAGCCCACGGCTCCCACCAGACCCAGGCTTCAGCAGCGCTGATTCCCATGCCCACAGTGTTCCCATTGGCTCCCTAATCCCCAACCTGCCTCTGTCCCAGAGAGCGCAGGAGAATGAATCACAGCTGATTAATTTGCCTTATCCAGAAGAATCTCCCTGAATTAGCAAATGTTTTGTTTTATTTGTTTCTATAACGGACAGGAAAACATTCCTCCGTGCCCGGCAGCCGCACCCACGGTGGTGCCAGCCCTGCCAGTGTGACCCCAGGGGTCCCGGTGTCACGGAGTCCTGACAGAACACTCACATCTGGCTTCAAATGATCTTAAAACATATTCCCAAGCCTTCCAAGCTCGGCCACTGCCTTCCCGGGGTTTTCCCGCTGCCTTTCCCCCACAGCCGCTGCTTGCTGCCTGGCCGGTGCCGAGATGTGCTCTGTCAGCAGCAGATGTTTAATCTGTTTAGAAATAAATCCATCACTCTCCTGTGACTGATGGGAATCTGTTACAGCAAATCCCACTGTAACGTGGAACCCAGCCGTGGCTGCCAAACTTCAGCACTTTCTTCCCGCTGGGCTCCAGGGAAGGGCTTGGGTCACTCAGCTGTGGGTCTGGGGCAGCTCTGGGGCTCACCATTCCCTGCCTGTGTTTGTGCCCATTTACGGCCACAGGTAACACCCCGCAGGTAACAACCTTGCTCTGACAAGGATGACCTCTGAGACCTCGGGCAAATCGTGGTCACTGCGGGGGTGAGGAGCTGTGCTGCCTAAGGCTCTCCAAGGAAAACGAATGAGAAGGGTCTCCCACATCCATGAGCGACCAGCTCTGTCCAGCAACAAAAGAAACCACAAAAAAGTCTCTGAGGGACAGTAACACTGCGTAGATCTTCCTCCAGGGAAACAGGGGGCAGTGCCAAGGGGTGAAGTGGGAACAGGGCAATGAGGACAGCACTTTCTTCCTGGGAAGGTGAACTGGGGAGCAGGGTGGGGTCTCTGGCTCCCCTCTAATTAAACAAATTAATGGGAGCTGGAGACACGTTAGGGGTTGTGTCCATTCCAGGAAAGAGGAGCAATGAAAGGTCTTGGCTCAGGGGGACACTTCCACCCCTGCTGCAACTGTGGGGGTGCTACTGTGGGGGTCCTGCCCATGAGAGCTGGGGTGCCTTCCTTGCCTCTAAGGGCTGAGTGGGTTAGGCTGGTGTAGCTGCATTGGGAAGCTGGTGAGTTCCCAAAAAAGGTTCAAATTCTGCTCTCAGCATGGTGGCAAGCCCTGGTACCCCTACGAGTCCTTTTCCCCTCACAGTACTGGGGTGCCAGGGCTGGCAGCTACAGTGGCACTGAGCCCATCCCCACATGGATCCTGGGAGCAGAGAGCGGACGCAGCGTGGGGCTGATGCATTGCACAGACAGCTACAGCAGCAGCCACGTGTGCTGGGGCCAGGGCCACTGTGGGCCAGGGGTCACTATTCCCCGTGGGGCTGAGTGCCAGGGGAGTGTGAGTGCTGTCACTGCCTGCCTGTGGCCAGGGCACTGTGTGCTGTGGGCAGGAGAGCTGCTGGGGTCTGTCCCCCACCCCTGGGGTCTGTCCCCAGCACCGGGGTCTGTCCCACAGCCCCTGAGGCTGAGGGGATCCCGCTGGGCAGGGAGATGTCTCCGGATGGGGAATTAGAATTACCCCAATTTACTCCCTGTCAAGGAGGGAGCAGGATCTCCTGCTGGGCTCCCCACCCATTGTGGCTGATGATGAAGGTGGTGCTGCCAGACCCTGGGGTGCTTCCCTGGCTCTTGGGACACTCCCTGGCAGGGGATTGGAACTGGATGGGCTCTAAGGTCACCTAACCTGAACCATTTGGTGATTCTGTGGTCTCTGGGGCTGCATTCTCAGGATTGCAGGGGTTTGTCCAGCTCCTTTCCCAGGAGCAGCCGGCTGCTGTGGCAGAGCAGCACCCACAATGTTGTCACCCTGTGTAACCGCCGTGTCAAGCCAGCTCCGTGGGGCTGTGGCTCCTGCCTGGAAGCCCTGGTTGTGTCCCAGTGCCCGAGGGATGTGGGACAACCTCGCTGTGGCCGTGGGCATCCCCACGGTGCCCTTGGGGTGGATAATCCCAGTGCCTGTGTAAGCAGCTCATGCTGGGAGCAACTGCAGCCTTTGCCCCGCAGTAAGTGGGGCAAGAACTGGCTTAGGGAGTGACACTGTGTGCTGCCCGCAGCACCTGGTGTGTTGAGTGTCACCTGTAATCAGGGCCTCTTTCACCCCCAAACTGAGTCCTGTGCCTTCTGCAGCTCCTAAAGCCATCATCTCACAACAGATGTCAGAGTGTATTGTTGTCTTCCCAACTGGCTGGTAGAAAGACAGGGAGAAAGGTTTTCTTAGTGACGGTAAGGAGTGAGTCGGTTCCAGAGATCTCGATATTAAATCCTTAATTAACGATAGACTTAGGCGTGCAAGAACCCGGCAGGGCTCTTCCAGGAGTGCCGGCAGCAGTTGCAGCACTGGTCACGCTCCCTGAGGCTAATCCCGGTGGCCGTGGGGATTACCTGCTCGGACACGGCGCATCCAGTCGCAGGAGAGATTGTCTGAGGCGATCCAGCCATGCCATGCCACCAGCACCTTCCGCTTGGGCGTGCGTGCCCAGCTTGGAGCCAGGTGAGAGTCAGACACGGGGAGTGGGGATGGTTGTGCCTGACGATGCCTTGCACCTGTAGGGACAGGGAATGGCTTTAAAATCCCAAAGCCTCCGCATGCAGGGGCGTTCAGCGCTGCTCTGTCAGGTGGCAAACACCGTGCGTAACAGCAGGGGCCTTGGCCTATAGAGTGCAGCATCACACGGTTATAGAACACCCCTCTTGGCTACAACGCCTTCTAAGGGCTTGTAAAACACAGCAGTGCCTAAAAATACCCACTTGCCAAATCCCTGCCGTGGGTGCACTCTCAAGGCACCTGCAGCACCCAGGTGGCCCAGCGTGGGGAGGCTCCGGACACATTGTCTGCACTGGTGGAGTTCCCATCCCCATCCTCGCTCCCTCGTGCCTGCAGTGCCCTTCCTGTCCCCACTTGGTGCCCAGCACCAGCCCCCGGTGCTGGCCGTGGCTCAGTGGGGCAGCCCCGGTCCCTGTGCAGGACACAGCCCATGGCAGTGGCATGTGCTCTCCGTGGAGACAGAAACTGTTCACATTAGGCCGCAGCAGACCTGGCCACTGGGATCCTCCTGCAGCCCTGGGGGCAGTGCTTGGGAGGCACAGGGGCTCAGGGTGCTGCAGGGACTTGGGGTGCACAGTGGGGTGCTTGGAGTCTTTCCCCCCGTCTGCCCCTGCCCTGGAATGGAGATGATTGCTCTCTGTGCCCAGGTGGTGTTGCTGGGCTGGGCAGGTGCTGTGCCACTGTCCCAGTGGAGCAAGGAGGCACAGGGACAGCTGTGGCCAGCTGGGCTGCGTGCACCCATCACAGACCCACAGCACTGGTGGCAGTGGGAGACAGGCTGTCCCCGTGGGAAAAGAGGCTGCCCATCACGGTCAGTGCTGCTCGGAGACGCTCCACCTGGAGCAGGCAGGGGTCACCCCAATGCCACGGAAAGGCACATCTGACACTCCGAACGCTGCTGTGCCTTGCGCTGTCTCACGCCCCTGCCAGGGTGAAGGACTCTGGCAAACCCTGGCTTGATGCAATGTGGGGAAGCAATTCTTCCCCTTCATCTCTCAGGTGAGGAAGCTGGCACCCCAGCCAGGAGCTAGGAGCGGTGCCAGAGCCCTCTCCATGGGCTCAGGAGGGAGAGAGAGCTGCTGGCATAAATTACCAGGCTGTCATCCTTGGTGCTGAGATTCCCAGGGAATAGCTTAGCGGTTCAAAGGGCTGCTGAAACAATTTTGCATCGCATGATCACAGTCCCGGAGCTCTGACGTTAAAAAATGTCAACAGTGAGGTGATTTCTGCAGTGGGGCTGCCTGTGGCCCTGGGGGTTGGGCACAGCCAGCCCTTCCTGGGCCCAGCCAGAGGGTTTGGTGCCAAGTGATAATTTGGCCTAATGAATTCGTGGGCTCCTTGTGCTGGTGAGGAGCCCTCAGGTAGACATCCCTGTGCCCCCCAGCACTGCATGCAAGCGGCACTTGAGCCTGCACAGCTCCAGTGGGACTCAAGGGATGGGAAGTGACACCCGTGCTGGTGGTGACGCTGGTGGCACTTGTCCAGGCTGGCATGGTGAGGATGCAGATGCCAGCCTCAGAGAGTGTCCCCCACCCCGCCCTGGCTGCACCACCGGATTTGGTTTTAGCCTCAAGATGAGGGTCTGTGTTGGGTGAGAGCACCAAGAGACTCGACCTGTGCCACACTGGATGGGTCAGGGTCCTGACTGAGCCCCGAACATGCCGTAGGTGTCATCTCCCCACTCCTTCACCTCGTCCTTGCTGGTTCAGTGGCTGCTCTGCCCTGCTCTCCCAGCACCCCATCACTGAGTATTCAGAGGTGTCTGCTGGTGACTGTGCCCCTCTCAGAGCTCCCCCACAGCCTCCCCTGTCCTGAGCAGCATGCCAGGCCCCTGTGCTCTTGGGCGCTGCTGCAGTCCCTGCTCTTACTGCCTGTGGATCTGCTCAGGTTGTGCACGGGATGGAAGCCCCCAGGAACCACTTCCCTATTTGTTAAACACTTCAATGAAGAGCAAAGGAACCACAGCAACTGAAGCACTTGGAAACCCTGGCAATCTTTACTCTGGACAAACTCCCTGCCCCATGGCCAGCACAGAGGCTGACTCTCCTGGCTGTCAGAGGTGTGATGAACACTTCCCTCCGCTGCTGGACCAGGAGGGTCACACTGCAAACACCTCCCCACTGACTGATGCCACGTCACCTGCAGGAAACAAACCTCCCTTTGTTCCAGGAATCAAACTTTCCAAGGCTTGAGCCTTGAAAGCTGCCAGTGATGTTTCCATCACCCTCTGTATCTTCCAAAGGGAGTCTGAGCTGAACCAGCACTATTGGGAAGCAAAGTCCAGCTGCTGTGCCTGGTACCCACCCCAGCACAGCCCAGGGCTGCCTGTCCCCAGTGCCGGGATCACTGCTGTCCTTAGGACAGTGGGACCCTCACCCCGTGGGCAGTGGGCACACTGGGCATGTCCCTGGGCACACTTCATCCCCAGGTACACCACGTCCCCCAGCACACTGCACCTCCAGGCACAGCCCCGCGTCTGGCCAGAGGGTTTAGCAGCTCCCAGGGCATCGGGCAGCTGCCATCCGATATGGGAATTATTGGCAATGCCAGCTTCTCAACTATCATCCGGGATCTTGCAAGCTTCCACAAAGGGTCTCTTCCTGTGCCACTGCACTGTTCCATACGTGACAGGTTTGGCACAGGGAGCACCTTCTGCTCCACACTGGGACCCATCTCTCACCCCAAGCAGGGGCTGCAGCATTGAAATGGGATGTAGGACTTCACTGATGAGGCTGGAGTAATGGAAAAGGAGAGAGCCTTGGCGATGGAGGGGAGTTGGCTGTGCTGCTGGGAAAGCCCTGGAGCTACAAACCTGGCTGCAGCTGGGCACAGGGGCACACCCAGCCGGGGACAGAAGTGGGAGGACACAGGACACGAGGGGAGCGGGGCAGTGGGTGGCCCCACTCCCACTCTGCTCCTCTCTGGCACTGACCCAGTGCCCAGCAGGCCTCAGGCCGTGTCCCTTGAGGTGGTGATGGGCAAGTGTTCCAGCAGTACCCAGGCCAAGTAGCTCCATCCTGGCAATGCCAGCACCCTTCCCAATTCCAGCCTGTTCCCTCCTGTTCCCATGGCAACCTGTGACCTCACTGGGCTCCTTGGAGCTCTGCCAGCATTTTCAGCAGAAATAAAGCCAATGATCAGGGTTGTCCTGCTGTCCTCCCTGTCCGTAAGGGGTATGTCATGCTCGGGGCTCAGGTCAGGGCTGGCTCCTCGGCTGCAGGGCTGACACGCCATATTGCAGACACCACAGGTCGCACACCAGGTGCCCATCACTGTGGCATCTGGCTGACCCAGCACTCCAGCCTGTAGAATCCCCCTGGGGTACAAGGGGCACCAGGGCACTATCTTCCCTGCACAGGCTTCAGCTGCAGCCACTGCCCAGTTTTCCCTGTGCCCAGTTTTCCCTGTGCCCAGCTTTCCCCTGCTCAGCAAAGCACACAAGGCCAGGATGGAGAAGAGGGACCAAGAGTGAGACAAATGGAAATAAATGGACAAACTGGTCTCTGTGCTCTGCCTGGTGGTGCCAGTTACCTCAAGGTCCTCCCTTGCCTAAGGGTCCATTTTGGCCTGGGATCTACTTCCACAGGACTTCCACCTGGCCTGGGGTCCCTCCTGGCTGGAGGCTCTGGCTGTTTCTGGGGGTCCCATGTGGTCCCTCTTGGTCTTGGGGCTCTGTGTGTCTGAAGGTGTCTCTTAGCTCTGGCTGTGCCTGGGGGGGCATCCCTCTCGGCCCGGGGCTCCAGCTATGGGTAGGATTCCGTGCCGGCCAGAGGGTCCCGCATGCCTGGGGCTCCCCCTCGGTCTGGGGGTCTCTCTCGGTGCGGTGTTTCCTCGCGGAGCGGTGGCGGCGCTGGCGGTGACCGTGCTGGCGGCGGCCCCGGCATCCCGCGGCCCGGGGGCGGCCCGAGCGAGCGAGC
>VZRL01004108.1:445736-474921 GCA_013397895.1 Origma solitaria | reverse complement strand
CGCGGGGTCTGCGGGGGCGGCGGGGGAGGCTCGGCGCGGCCCCGCCCGCGGCGGGGGCCATGTGAGCGCGGTGCCGGCAGGATGCAGAAGGGGATGCGGCTCAATGACGGGCACGTCGCCCACCTGGGGCTGCTGGCGAAGAAGGACGGGGCCCGGCGCGGGTACCTGAGCAAGCGGAGCGCCGACAACACGAAATGGCACACCAAGTGGTTCGCGCTGCTCCAGAACATGCTCTTCTACTTCGAAACCGACTCCAGCTCTCGGCCCTCGGGGCTCTACCTGCTCGAGGGCTGCGTCTGCGACCGCGCGCCCTCCCCCAAGCCCCCCCTCTCGGCTAAGGACTCCTTGGACAAGCAGGTGGGCGACACGGGGGGCCCCGCGGAGGGGGAGGGAGGATGCCCCGCGAGGGTCCGGGCCCCGCAGCCGCGGAGCTTCCGGTGCCCGTGACCTACCCCACGAGTGACCGGGCTCTGGGGGTGACAATGAGACCGCTCTGTGCAGGGGAAGGGGGATGCTTCCCGGGGCTGCAGTGCCGGAGCAGCGCGTGGGCTCATTGTGGGGGTGTCGGGCTCTGTCCGGAGCACCCCTACGCCCCCTCCCATCTAATTAACCGCCGGTAATTAGCGCGGGGCTGCGGGGCGCCTCCCAGCGGCCGCGCTTGGCGCTGCGGAGCCCCACGCGTCCACCCGGCTCGGGGGCTCGGGGGTCCTGGGGGTTCCCATGGGCGGCACCAGCTGCGCGGCCTCGCTGGTGCCCACACCCCCTGTGCCCCCTTCTGTGCCCCCGCGGTTTGCCAGGCGACTCCCCCGGCCCAGCGGTGTGAGAAGCCCGCGATGCATCGATGCGTGGTGCTCGGCGGGGGGAGCGCAGGGCTTTGCTTTCAGGCACATTTCACCCCGTTCCCCCTCACCACGTGTGCGCTTTGCGCCTCCATGCCCACCCCGGCGTGGGGACAGGCAGAGTGCGGGTCTGCTGAGCCCCCATGCTGGCGCTGGGCTTCAGTGCCCTTTGCCGCTGCTGATGTCTGCGGGTGATCAGCGCAGGAACGCCAAAGCCCTTGTGAGGCCCTGCGAAAATGCAGGACTCCCCCAGCCCCAGGGCTGCTGTGGTCCCAGGCGTGAGCACCACAGCCCCGACGGGCCTGGGGGTGGGTTTCTCCCCCCGAACTGTGCCTTTCCGAGTGGGCAGCGTGTCCTGGAGCAGCAGGGCATGGACGCTGGCAGCCCCTGGCATGTTTGTCTGAGGTGGTTTGCTGGAGTTGGGATGCGCCGTAGCAGCCAGGAGGGATGGGATGATGCCAGGCGGGGGGAGAAGGGCTGCCTTCCGGATGGGGGCAAATCCCCATCCATCGCTTCCCGCCCCCTCCAGCCTCATTAGCGTGGACAGGAGCCAGCGGAATTCACGCTCTGACCGCGGTGTGCGGAGCACGGCCGTGTGCCCTGCGGGTGCCCGTGGCTCGGCGGCACCGGGGGCCGCTCAGCGGGAGCAGCGAGGGGTCCCGCACCCCCGGGCCGGGCTGGGCACATGCCGGAGGCACCGCGCAATTTGGGTCCAGCTCTGCAGGGCTTGCATAATTACCGCCTGAGCAGGCTCTGGGGAGGCGGTGGGAGTGCTGCCGGCGGACTGTGAGATGGGACCCAGGGGCACCCCCGGGCACCCCAGGGCACGGGGCAGCCTGGGAGGAAATCAGCACCTTAATTCTGGCTGTTCCTGGCACTTGGAAAACCCTGCCGAGAGAACCAGGCATGCAGTACCCCTGCTCCCTGGCACATCCCCTCCCTCCTGGCTAGGAACACGGGAATATTTCCCTGTGCAGAGGAAAGTGCTGTGGTTTTGCCCAGCTGGGGTTCCTCACAGCCTGGCTGTGGGGTGCAGCACCTTGGGGGTTGTGGCAGCAAGGAGTCACACAGCTGTGGTTGTCACTGCTGTCCCTTCAGTAACATGTTGTGGGCTCCCAGCTCAGCTTCCATGAAGTTTACCAGCCAGGTTGCAATCAAGCTTCCTGGCCAGCTTGGAGTCAAGCTGGGAATCAAAGCTCTGGGTCCTCGTGTTTGTGCAGGAGGGATTTTCCACCATGCAAACACTACGGGGAGGATGTCACATTCCCTTTCCTGTTCAAAATGTATCCAGAGAGTTGATCCTTGCTGTAAGTGAAGGGCTGCTGTCACAGGGACCTCCTGCCATGGCAAATATTTCCCCTGCTGCTGCTCCGTGTGGATTTGCTGCGGTTCAGCGCCTGGCTTGTAATTCTGTGTAATTCCTTAGGCCAAATGGGGCTGGAAGCCGGAGCGCTGGATGCCCGCTGCTCTGCAAGCTAATTAATGGCCCAGGGATGAAATAAGCGGCGAATATTGATGGTGCAGATCCGCAGCCTGGCTGAGGCGGGAGAAGCGGGTGGCACGCAGGGCCAGGAAGGGTCCGTGTTCCCCATGCCAGGGAAAGCCTCGGCTTCAGGCTCACCTGATAGCCAGCTGTGCCCAGCATCCTCCAAAGGGAAGGTGCTGAGGAAATTTCTAGCATTGCCCGTGATCCCAATTAATTGTGTTCTGAGGGTATTTATTTATCCGTGCAGTTCCAGCTGGAGCTCTGAGGACAGTGCTCCCTGCAGCAGAGGAGCTCCAGGTTTGGATTCCTTCCTTGCTGGAGTGGAGCCTGAAAGGCTCCAAATTCTCTGCAAAGGAGAAATTTTAAGAGGTGGTGCTTTCAAACCCTCTCTTTCAATGTACACATATTTTGCTTTGGGGGGATTTTTTCCCCTGGAACACAGTGAATTTTAGCACTGGCGTATGTGAGAATAAGGGAGCAAAGACATTTGGAAAACTGGAACACCAAACAGGGATTTTCCGTCTATGGAAACTTTGTTTTCTGCTTTTGTTATGGTTTTCCACAAATGAATTTTCCTTTCAACCAGTTGGATGTGGAAGGTATTTTCCTGCTGGGTGAGGTCATGCTGTGGCCCGGGGAAGGGTCTGTAGGGTCAGAGTGGAGCTGGGGAGGTTGTGGCCTGGCTGCTCTGGGCAGTGGTGCCAGCGGTGCCGGGATGAGCCGGGGGTGGGGAGGTGAGCCCCCCTTTGTGCTGCTGTGGTGTCTGGGCCGTGGCACACCCTGGCCCTGCTGTGTCAGCCCCCTGAGGGTGGCGGTGCTGGGATGTGCCTTCACGTGGTCACATCTCCCCTCGTGGTCCCTGTGTGTCCGGAGGGTTGGGCAGGATGGGGCTGCCCCAGGGGGGAGGGATGGGGGTGCCCCCAAGGTGAGATCTCGGCAGAAGACCTGAACAGCCACAAAGTCCAGAGCTGATCCGACCCCAACCTCAAGGACTGGGAAGGCCCCAGCATCGGGCGAGGGCTCTCCTTTCCACTTCAGTTGGACAGCAGGAATCACAGCTGGGTTTGCTCCATGGATCCAGCCTGGAGTTGGATTTAGAATCGCAGAACCACTAAGGCTGGAAAAGCCCTCTGAGGCCCTTCAGTCCAGCCATTCCCCCAGCATCGCCAAGGCTGCCACTGCTCCATGTGCCCAAGTGCCGCATCCACACAGCTTTTGGACATTTCCAGGAATGGGGACTTCCCACTGCCCTGGGCAGCCAGGGCCAGCTTCCAGACCTGTGTCCTGGTGCCATGGGTTGTTCCTAAGCAGGAGCCCTCAGACAGAGCCCGCGTGGTGCTGAGTCAGGCAGTGCCCCGTGTGGAGCCCTTGGCTCCAGGCTCTGCAGCTCCGGAGCTGAGCTGTGTTCCCCCAGCTGGGGCCACCCATGGATGGGGATTTCCTTCCCCATCTCCAGAGTGTTTTCTAGGGATGGGGCCACGCAGCACCGAGAACACCCTGTGCTGTGGCCCCTGTTCTTGTGACCCTGGAAGTGCTGAGGGGAGTGGAACTGGGAATATTTGGATGCCTTGACGACTCGCAGCAGCCCCTGCCAGCCTGGCAGCTCCACTTTCCCCAGAGCGAAGCCCCAGGCCCTGCTGGTGGAGCCATTCCTGGCAGGGGGAGAGCTTGGGCAGCGCTATGGTGGCGCAGCGTGGGATCTGTCCATGCTTGGGGGTTCACCTGGGGATCCCCAAAGGGCTGTGGAGGGCGGCCAGAGGGGACAGATCCCATCTGTGGGGCAGGGCTGAGCAGGTCACCCACGGATGCTCTGAGCAGGGCAGCTCCCAAGCTATTCCAAACTTTAGGATTGATGTCCCAGGCACTTGATCCCCAAATCCCAGCCTTGGCCACAAGTCTATGAGCATCAGCTATCTGGGAGAATTCTACTTGAATGTAATTCCATGCAATCTGATTTTTTTGAAATTATGTATCATAATTTGTGGATTTACACCTCAGCTATTCGTCAGCGTTGGGGTAGCACTGGGTTCTTAATTAATTAGTGTATTGAGTGATGCCATGTGGGGATTTTTGAGTGAGGGTGATGCTCATGGTGCTGGTCCTGGTGATGACTGCATGCCTGCCTGCCGGAATCACCAGATAGAATCAGGGGAAAATTGATTTGTTTTAATTATTTTATGAATATTTCTGCCCATGACTCCAGAGCCTGCTCCACACAGGTGATCTTCACCTCTAGTATCCATTTCTGAATATCCTGACAGCTCATGTCGAAACAAAGGAGGGAAATTGCAGCCTCTGGGATATTTTTTCTTATTGTCAGCACGGAAATGAGCTGCTGGAGCATCCAGCTCTGAGGTCCTGTTTTCCCAGAGCACATAGTATGTAGGTCAGGGATGTTAAAAGCTGCCATGGCTGGCTGTGGATTTTTAGACTCATCCATCCAGAGCAGGAAAATTCTCCTCCTCTTGCCCTTTGTGTCAGCTGGAATAACCATCAGCTTCACAAGCAGGCGGATGTGGATCTGCCCACTCCGGGGGGACGAGGGCAGGCAGTTCTGAGGGATGATGGGGGCATCGCTGCGCGGGGTGAGGATCCCTGTGGTGGCACAACAAAGCCAGGAAAGGATGACAGTCACTGCTTTGGCGCTGCTGGGGGGTCCCTTGTGGTGCCCCCACTGTCACACATGCGGTGACCAGCGTGGGGAGAGCCCCCACCCCCAGCCACAGCCTCCCGAGGGGTCTGGTGGGTTGTTCAGGCTGAAACAATGCCCTTCTACAAATTCTAAGAAATTCTGTGCAGAGTCTTTCTGCGCATCAGGGCCTCGGTAACGCACGTGTCCCCGTCCCTGTCCCTGTCCCCCCAGCCCCGCAGCAGGGAGGGCCCGCGGGGAGCGGGGCGATGGTCACGGGGCTGAGGGTGGCTCGCGGGGAGCCGGGTGACTGTTGCCGCCGGGGTCATGGGGCTGAGGGTGCCCCTGGAGGTGCTGTAATGTTTCCCATGGTGACCTGGAACGCTCCCACATCATTTTTTCGGGCAGAATTGCTGTGTCCCTTGGGGCTTCCTGAGGGAAATCCCTGAGGCCCGGGGATCTGGGCATCCCACAGAGGGGTCCAGGGCTGTGTATCCTCAGTGCCAGACAGCCACGCATCCCACCAAGCCGGGGATGTGCCTCCCTCAGCGGGGGCTCAGAAGGCACCATGGAAACAGGGGCGGCTGGAATGTGGGATTTCCTCAAGGAATCGCATCTGCTTATTTTGGCAAGAGCAGAGGGAGGGGGTTGGGATGAGGGGGGTCCGGTCCCAGGGCTGGCAGTTGGGGAGGTCATAAATGAACAAGAAATGGGTGCAAGGGGAAGCAAAGTGATGCTGTGGGTAACTCGTGCCCTGCCCTGGGCAGCACAAACTGTCCCAGGGATGCTGGGCTGGGGCTGTGATGGAGCCAGGAGCTCATCCTGATGCTTCCAGTGCTCTGCCTGGTGCCATGAGTGGCTGGTGCCGTGCTGCTTCTGTCCGTGGGTCTGGTCCCGTCCGTGGGTCTGGTCCTGCCCGTGGATCTGATCCTCAGTCCGCGCCCCAGCGAGCGCTGCGGGAAGCGCTCCCGGGCTGTTGGTGCGATGTGTCACTGTGATGGCAGAGAGGGATCATCGTTTAGGCGGAGATAAAAGGTGGTGGGAGTTTTATTATTCAAATATAAAATAACTTCCTCCTTCCCAGCACGCTGCACTTCCTGGGAATTGTGTGGGGATGAACTGGAGCGACACACAGAGCCTGTGCTTGCAGGAGCAGGTTTGGATCGCAGGAGCGGCTGTGGGGACTGAGGGTCCTGCCTGCAGCCCTGCAGTGGGGGGCTTGCAGCAGTCACCATCGGCTCTGCTGCCCACAGCCTTGGAACAGCCATGCACAAAACCTTCCGGAGTTTTTGGGTTTAGACTGGAGGGGCCAGGAGCTGTCTGACAAAACCTGCGTGTCGGGCGCTCCTGCTGATGTGCTGGGAGATGCCTCGAGCAGGTGAAGAGGGGCAGGGACAGTGGACCAGGGTGGGCACCTGTGCAGGGCACCTGCTCTGGGTTCCTGCCCCAGTTCCTGTCCTGGGCTCTGCATTGTTTTCACCTCTGGCAAATCCGCTGCTTTCCCAGGGTGCTGGGGAAGGTCAGGGTGCTCTGAGCCGGGCTGTGCTGTGCTGTCTGTGGGTTGTTCCTGTGGCACCGGGGGCTGCTGGGGGCACCAGGGCCTGGAAGGGGCTCCCTCACACCTTGCTGGTGCTTACTGGGGGCATTTCCAGACTTGCCAACCTGATGAGCTCTTCTTGATGCAGTTACAAGGGAAGGGATGTGAGAGGGAGGGAAAGGGGGTGGGATACCAAAAGCTGGGGAGCTGCTGCGGCTCCAGAGGTGTCTTGGAGGCAGACACGGAGCTCTGGGCAGCCTGAGGTCAGGGAAGGAGTGGGCGATGGACGATACTGTTTGACATTGGGGTGAGGGATGGATGATGGTGTTGTATCATGGGAATGGCTCCGTAAGGAGAAAGCTTGTCTGCAGGATCAGCAGTAAAAGATCTTAGAGGATCCGTGGCAGAAGTGAAGGAGCCACACCTTCACCCGGCCCCTGCAGCAGCCAAAGGTGAACGCTGTCTCTGAAGGAGGGCTCTGTTGTGCCCCATGGCAGCGCGGGCTCCCAGCACTCCTTCCCCCTGTGCTGTACCCAGGGTGGCTGGGTGAGCTCCGAGGGTGTCACCCTGAGAGCTGAGCCCTGGGTGGGCACGGGCTGGGGCTGCTGGGGTCTGTCTGTGCTGCTGCACCAGCTGTGCCCCATCTCCCCATCGTTCTGGGCTCACCCAGAGCCTCCTGCACCCATCTGGGGGTTCTTTTCCCCAACACCCCTGGGCCCGATCAGGGCTGGGAAGGGAAGAGCGTTGTGGTGCCCATTGGTGTTTTCGTGGCACGGGCGGCAGCTGCCCATGTCCTGCCAGGCTGCTGCTCCTTGGGCTAGAGGCGCTTTTACCTGTGAATTCAGGTTCTCGTTAAAGCCAGCAGAGGAGCGGATGATGTCAGGATGAGCTCGTTCCAGTGGGTTTGGTTTAGCCCAGTTATTCCGGGCAGTATCCAGCACTGCAGCGTGGTACCTGTTTCCTTGGAGACTGCAGGGAAGCAGAGGAGCGGCACAAACCCGGCGGCGGTGGCACCGCACACAATTAGCACAAACACTGGAAATGTCAAGGGAGGCTAAAAATAGCCCCGCACCGCGGCCACCCCCCTGGAGCCCCCGGGAGCGGCGCACGAGGGACCCGGCTGGGCTCGGCCTCACCTCCTGGGGGCTGCAGGGCTCTGGCGTGTGCCCCAGGGGCTCACTGCCCACACGGACAGGGATGCGGCAGGGATCCAGGAATCCAGGCTGGAAAAGACCTCTGAGATCATTGGGTCCAGCCATGAATCTATTGATGCAGGCAGGGATCATAGAATCCTTAAGGTTGGAAAAGGTCTCCAAGACCATCAGCCTACGGATGCAGGCAGGCGATGCAGGCAAGGATCACAGAATCATGGAATGATTAAAGTTAGAAAAACCTCTAAGACCATCAAGTCCAAGCTTTAAGCTGTGGATGCAGGTGAGGATGCAGGTCCAGCTCAGCATCCCTGCTACCCTGCCCATTTCCCAGGTGAGGGCATCCCCAGGGCAGGTGCTGCAGGCTCAGGACTGCAGCTCCCTGGACTCGGGTGGGTTCGGTGGATTTAGGTTTTCCTGAGGTCTTTGCACAGCGGCGATTTCCCCACGCCGGTGGCCTGGCTGTGCTGAGGGCAGCATGTTGTGGCCGTGCTCCTGGTGTTTCCAAACGCAGTTTTCTTCACTGACCCAGCCCGAAGTGCTCTCTGCCAGCCCTGTGTGCAGTGTAACCCTAACCCCTGTGCTCGCCCCCGCAGCACTACTTCACTGTTAACTTCAACCATGAGAACCAGAAGACCCTGGAGCTGCGGACCGAGGATGCCAAGGACTGTGACGAGTGGGTGGCAGCCATAGCTCACGCCAGGTGTGCCCTGCGCCCGCGCAGATCAGAGGTTGAGGTGAAACCGTGCCGAGGGCGGCTGGGGTGCACAGGGTGGCACCAAGCTGGGCACTGCCAGCAGACAGAGCAGGACACTTCTGCTCCCCAGCCCCATGTTGGGGAACCTCGTGCTGAGCGGGGGCTGTGTTCAGTTGTCCCCCCTGGTCCCCGTCCCAGTCCCATTCCACCAGCAACCCCGGCAGGGTGGCACTGCCTGTCCCAGCCTGGTGCCAGAGGGATGCCCGATGCACCCTCAGGCTCAAAGCCCATCGGGAAGGGATTCACCGGGAATAGCAAACCTGGTCAGGAAGGGGTTTCTCCAGGCTCCTGTTTGTGTGCCGTGGGAGTGCTGGCATAGTCCACCTGCCCTGCAGAGCAGTCAGGAGGCAGCACTGTGTCGGTGCCTCTCTGGGGGAGGAATGTTCTGGGTTGGCAGCGAGGTGTGGGATAAGGTGGGAGCTGTGTGCAGGGAATGGGAGAAACACCATCCCCTGCAGCCCCTGCCAGGGGCAGGACTTTTTTGGAGCTTGTGCCACACACGTTCTTCTTAAACTCTTGGAATGTGGCAGGTGACAGAGGTTTGGGGGCCTTTTCTGTCTCCTGTAATGTCATTAACGTTTGCTCTGTCCCTTCTGTTTGCCCCTTGTGGGTACCCGTGCCCTCCCCAGATGGGCCCTGTCTGAGCAGCAGCATTCCCAGCTGCAGGAACTGACCCCTGGCTCGTTCCCCTGCCGGGGCATGAGCCCAAGGGCCGGGGCGGGAGGAGCCCTTGCCAAAGTGCAGCCCCGGAGCTGGGGTGGCACCTCGGGGGCGCGGGACAGGCTCCGCGGGGGTGGGATGCTCACGGCCGTGTCTGCTGCAGCTACAGGAACCTGGCGACAGAGCACGAGGCGCTGATGCAGAAGTACCTCCATCTCCTGCAGATCGTGGAGACGGAGAAGACTGTTGCCAAGCAACTCCGGCAGCAGATCGAGGACGGGGAGATCGAGATCGAGCGCCTCAAGGCCGAGGTGAAGCGCCCGGCGCTGCCCCGGGGTGCAGTGACGCTCCTGGGGTGACCTGTGGGCGGGCGGGTGGCATCCCCTGTGGGCGGGGGCCGGGGGTGGCACCGTTTGTGTGGTTCTGCTCCTTTTAGTGACACCGGGCTGGCCCTTCTCCTGCAGGAGGGGCGAGGGCATGGCCTCCCGTGGGCATTTTCCTGGCAGGAGGTGCAGCAAGTGGCTGTGGCTGTGGCTGTGGCTGTGCCCCCCCGGCACTGTGTGTGTGGGGTGTGAGAGCATCACTGTGAGATGCTCCCCAGAGCCAGGGGGCTGCTGCGGCAGGGGAGGGTCACTCCAGCGAGGAGCGCCGGGGGGTGGTCCTTGCCTCTCGTGAGCGAGGAAAAGTCACTGTGTCACAGAACCCCAGCGCGGTTTGGGTTGGAGGGGATCCCACAGACCATCCTGTCCCACCCTCTCCGTGTCCTCCCCTGGAATCGCTCCAGCAGTCCCTCCGATGCTGGGATCCCGGGGCGGGGGGCAGCTCTGCAGGGGGGTCTCACGAGCAGGGCAGAGGGGATCCCACGCTCCCCGGGACCCCAGGGGATGGCTGTGCTCCGTGCTGCGAGCACACGGGCGCTGCCGGAGCCATCCTGTGCCATTAGCCCGGGCAGCCATGCCCGCAGCGTGTCCCGGGAGCCCCGGCAGCAGCTCCCCCGGTTCGGGGGTGGCGAGGGTGACACGAGGCCGGTACGGCAGACAGCAGCAAGGTGCACAGATGACTCAGCAGACGGTGCCGAGGGACACGCGTGTCCCTGGGGCACCTGGGAGGAGGAGTCAGGGGATGCCTGGCAGTGGGGGCTGCTCTGCGGCACAGAGGATGCTCGGCACAGGGGCAGGGCTCAGCCGTGAGGGCAATGCCTGGTGCTGTGGGGGACGCTCGCGGGCAGAGGGGGTGCTCGGCAGTGGGGCTGTCCCCTGTTTCCCGGCCCTCCCCGACCCCCGGCTGCCTGCGGGTGGGTTCTGGCACTGCTGGTGGGTGGTGGGGCACCCTGGGGCCCCCCAGAGCCAGTGCTGCTGCCAGCCCCCTCCTCGTGCCTGGCAGGGGGTGGCAGTGGCATCGGGGTGGAGGCAGCCAGGATTGGGCTGGCAGGGCTGAAACCTCGACCCTAAACCACTCAGAACCTCAAAACTGCCCCAGAAGAGGCCTCTGAAGAGGCAGTGAGGGCAGGGGTGGTTTAGCCTGTCCTAATTGTGGGCTTTTCCTTCAATTCTGAATTTTTGGGTTAAAATGTGCAGGTCAGCAGCAATCTCTGACCATGTGTTGGGATGCACTGGAGCTTGTTTTAGTCTTGTGGGGCTGAGGAGCCACAAGCCTTTCCCAGGAGTGCTGGAATTGTGCTCTTTCTGCTTTCTAGCAGAACAGATCAGCCCTAAAACCACCCTGGCTGCAGACCTTGCCCCCCATTCGGGGGCAGTTCTGGGACCATGATCCTGCTCCCCAGGTCTGGTCCAGCCTCCAAGTTGGGGTGACCCCCAAGCCCCTGAGGGACAGAGGCAGGAGTTGGGTCCAGAGAGGTGGGAGACACTGTGAGCCCTGGAACGAGCTGAGCACAGCTGCAGCATCCCCTGCCCAGGCTCAGGGACACTGCTTTCACCTTGGCTGCTTTGGGGCTTTTCACTCTTCCCCATGCTTTGAAGTAGGGATCAAATTATCAGCTCCTACTTTAATGTGCAAATTTTGCTTGCTCAATTAAAAAAAAACCAAAACAAAATAAAACCATGGCACTGGCAAACCCTTTCCATGGGTCCCTCTGTCCTGGCAGGGGACTGCTTTGGTGCCCACAAAACCTTCAGTGCAGGGGCTATGGAGGGGCTTCCGGAGACTCAGGGCTCCCTGGGAGAGCACGCAGAAAGCAAAAAGCTCTAAAATCTCCTCTAAAATCTGATCCATATAATGAAATGGGGTGAAACAGATGTGTAAAAGGAGGATCAGTGACTGTGAGCCTGTGGCCACCAGCTCTGGTGTGTTCCTGCTTTTTCCAAGCAGTCCAGACACCAAACCCCACCTTTTTTACTCCTTTCTGTCCAAAATGGGACATTCCCCACCCCCCCGAAAATCCTCTTTCCAAGCTGTTTTCTTCTGCCCTTTTCTATAAAATCAAAATTCAGATCATATTTTCCCAATTTCCCACGTTCCCCATGGCACATGTGCTGCTTTCTTGCCTTTTCCTGTCACTTTGCAAGTGGTTTTGGCCGTGGGGGCCGGGACACGCGACGAGCAGTGGAGGGAAAGAAAGTGCAGGGAGAAGCAGTGAAACCAAAACCCAAACCGAGAGCTGATGGCTCTGAGCCCACTGTGCGGGAAGCACGCCTGGGGGGCTGCTCCCCGCCTGCACGCTTTGGGGTGCAAATGCTCGAGATTTTTCTGCCATTTTCTCTCCAAGTTGTGTTTATTGACTCGCTGTGAAGGCTTTTTCGGGAAGCAGGGATGGGGTTTGGGTTGGGCACCCGACAGGATTTCCAGGTCCTGGTCCTGGCAGTGTGTTCAGGGGTACTGAGGAGTCGGTGACAACTTGAGGAGCCCTGACAGCTTTTCCAGGTTTCATCTGCTTTGTCCACTGATTGAGTGCCCATCCCTGGAGGGATTTAAAAGCCCTATGGATGTGGCATTTGGGGACAATAGTGAGTTAGTGGTGGCCTTGGCAGTGTTGTGATTGGGTGGGCTGGATGATCTCAGAGGGCTTTTCCAGCCTGAGGTGCTCTGTGGGGCTGTGCTTCTGTGAGTCTCTGATCCCCCTTGAGGCACACCCGGCACGATGTGTCCCTGTGTCTGTCGATGTGTCCCTGGGTCTGTCCTTAAGCAGAGGCTCGCGCTACTCCCCGGCACAGCGGCAGCCCGGGATGCCCTCGGCCCCTGGGATGCCCTCGGCCCCTGGGATGCCCTTGGCCTCTGGGATGCCCCCAGGATGCTCTTGGTCCCCCGGGATGCCCCCGGGATGCCCTCAGCCCCCAGGATGCCCTCAGCCCCCGGGCAGTGCCGGACAGCTGCTCACCCCTGTGCCCACAGATCGCATCCCTGCTCAAGGACCATGAGCGCATCCAGGCCAGCCAGAGCAGCGCGCCCAGCGACGATGACAGCGACATCAAGAAGATCAAGAAGGTGGGTGGTGGCGAGGGCTGGCACCCGGGGGGTCCCAGCAGGCACAGCAGACGCGCTCCCTGGGGAGCTGAAGGAGGTGTCTGAGCAGGTGCCTCTTCCAGAAGGGCTTTTTAGGAGGAAAATGTGTTCCGCCCAACTGGGAGCCCATGTGTTGGCAGGGCCCGCCCAGCATTCCCCAGAGCACGAGGTGTCCCTGGCAGTGCTGTCTCCCGCACCACCAGCCCCTCTGACTTCTGCTGCCATGGCTGAGGTCGCAGGTTTGTTTTGGCAGAGGAAAAGCAAAGCCATCACCCTAGCAGCATTCCCACAGGGAGCAATAGACCGGCCCCGGGCACCCCCTGTAGTGGGGAGCGGAGAGCTGGGCACAGAGGGGGACGTGCTGCAGGTGCCAAGTTACACAAGGAAGGGATCTTAAACCTCATCTTGTTCGAGCCCCTGCCATGAGCAGGGACACACTATCCCAGGGTGCTCCAAGCCCCATCCAGCCTGGCCTTGAACACTTCAGGGCTGGGGCAGCCACAGCTTCTCTGGGCAGCCCGTGCCGGGTATTTAAATGAATTGTTGGATTCCCAGCCTGGAGAGCTCAGAGCAGCACCAGGAAAAGGCAGCGGCACACACACCTCGGTAGAGAGCCGGGGAACCTCCCAGCCGAGCGAGGGCTGCTGCCCGGCCCCCAGTCCTGTCCCTAACTCCCAGTCGCTGCTCCCTCAGGTGCAGAGCTTCCTGCGGGGCTGGCTGTGCCGGAGGAAGTGGAAGACCATCATCCAGGACTACATCAGGTCCCCACATGCTGACAGCATGCGCAAGAGGAATCAGGTGGTGTTCAGCATGCTGGAGGCTGAGGCCGAGTACGTCCAGCAGCTCCACATCCTCGTCAATAACTTCCTGCGGCCGCTGCGGATGGCCGCCAGCTCCAAGAAGCCGCCCATCACGCACGACGATGTCAGCAGCATTTTCCTCAACAGGTGAGCTCCATCACGGGCTCCGGGAGCTCTGTGGCACCCCAGCAGCTCGGGACGCCTGCTACCCTCCCTGGGCGCTGGGTGCCCAGCGCCAGGGCTCCCTGGGAGTCTGCAGCTCCATCCTTCCCTGTGCCTCCAGGAACCCTCTGCACCGCCTTGAGCAGCTGTCCCCGGACAGCCCAAGGGCTGCCCTTCTCCCCCCGGGCTGTGGATTTTGTCTAATTCCTCACTGTTTGCCTCTTGTTCATCTTTCTGTTCTTGGTTTGGCTTAGTCCTGTCTTGGTCCCTCTTCCAGCGAAACGATCATGTTTTTGCACCAAATCTTCTACCAAGGCCTGAAGGCGCGGATCTCCAGCTGGCCCACGCTGGTGCTGGGTGAGTGCTGCTGCCTCCTCCTCCTCCACCTCCTGCTGCTCCTTCTCCTTCTGCAGCTCCACGGGCGTTTGCCAGCCAGCAGCAAAGCACATTGCACACCATGTCCCTGCATGGTCACGTCAGTCACAGAGTAAAAAATCCCAGAGCAACCGAATCCTGCTGTTCATGGTGCTGCCGGGTGGTGGGAGGTGGGACTGGACCGTGCCCAGGGAGACCACTAGACCCTCTTTAAACTCAAACTGGGCAGAGCTGGGGGGCACAAGGAGCAGGTGATCTCGGGGCTGCCCTGGGTGAGTGAGGGGAATCAGAGGGCTGTGGCAGCCCCCAGGCGTGGGCTGGAGCATCCCACCCACGTGCCCTGCTCTGCCTGCAGCCGACCTGTTTGACATCCTGCTGCCCATGCTGAACATCTACCAGGAGTTCGTGCGGAACCACCAGTACAGCCTGCAGATCCTGGCCCACTGCAAGCAGAACCGCGACTTCGACAAGCTGCTCAAGCACTACGAGGCCAAGCCTGACTGTGAGGAGAGGACCCTGGAGACCTTCCTCACCTACCCCATGTTCCAGGTGACCACTGGAGCCAGGATCGGCCCCAGGGATGCGAGGGAAAGGGGATGGACAATGCAAACCCCATCCCCACAGCTGGCACGATATGATGGGGAGGCAAAGTCTGGGGGAAGGTGGCCTGGGGCTGGACCCTGGTGGTCCCACGGTGCCCTGGGACCTGCTTGGGCCATCACTGTGGGAGGACTCTGGGTGCTACTGGCTGACCCCACACCTCTGGGACTTGGACAGGGAACAGCAGGGCCTTGGGCACAGCCCTGCATTGCTCCCCCTCTTCGTTCAGCTTTGGCACGAGGAGCTTTGAAGCTTTAACGTCTCAGGTCAGGGTGTCCCCGGCCATGGTGTCCCCAGCTGTGGCAGGATGGGCCCCTGCTGTCCCCAGGGCCCCACTGACCTGCGCTGTGCTCCCTCGTGCCGCAGATCCCCAGGTACATCCTGACACTGCACGAGCTGCTGGCTCACACCCCCCACGAGCACGTGGAGAGGAACAGCCTGGATTACGCCAAGTCCAAGCTGGAAGAGCTGTCCAGGTGAGAGCTGCAGATCCATCCCTGGGGCTCCATGGCTCCTGGCTGCTTCTGGCCAGAGGCAATGTTTCCCAGGGCTCCTGGATGATGAGATGAGAGCTTTGGAGGTTGGGATGGATTTGAGGGTCTGGTTTTATCCTCTGTTCAGGGCTGGTAGGACTGGAAGGGCTGCCCCATGGGAAGGTGCTGAGTGCCTCCGAGATCTCCACATGAGCTCTTGGGAATTGGCCATCATTCCCTGGTTTTTATCCTCTCCCTCCCCAGCCCATGAAGTGGAGTGTCCTAGGGGTCAGTGCCACACCCACCAGCACTCTTTAAGTGCTGTAAAGAGTTTCCATCTCTTTTCCCAGTCCTCAAGGAGCAGGGATATCAGAGGGGGCTTGTGGTGGGGAGATCTCTCTGCCCTATGTCTGAGTTTTGTGATTTCCAAGCAGTCACATTTCAATATCCATCAGCCTGGAGGCAATGTCCAGGCAGATGTACAGGTCACCTCTGGAGCTCCTGGCTGTGTCTGGGTGGATACTGCAGTAATTCCCTTGATATTCCTTCAGGTTTTTCTTTACCTGATGCAGCCCCACCATGTGTCCAAAGGGCTTGGGAGAACTTGTGCAGATCCCATCCCAGCTCCAATTTTGTCCTCTCTCTCCTTCAGGATAATGCATGATGAAGTGAGTGAGACTGAAAATATTCGGAAAAACTTGGCAATAGAGAGGATGATCATTGAGGGGTGCGAGATCCTGCTGGACACCAGCCAGACCTTCGTCAGACAAGGTCTGTGTCGGCGCCAACATCGCTCCCCTCTGTGGTGAACGTGAGCCCCATGTCCCTGTCCCTGTCCTGTGTGCTCCGGTGGCCTGTGAAATTTAAAAATGTAACTCAGTTCTGAGTTTTCACCGGTCAGAAGCACATCACATTTGGCAGCTTTGGCACTTTTGGGCAGTTTTGTCACGGCGTTTTCCCATATTGTGGTGCAGGAGGTGCATTTTGGCTGTTACTGAGCTCCCGGTCCTGGTGGAGTGCCCTGGGATGGGGGCACAGGGTGGGCTGGGGGCCATGGCTGGTGCCCCCCAGCCGCTGGGCAGCCATAACCGGGGTGGCTTGTCCCAGCCCTGGCTCTTGGGGACACACTCGGTGCCCAGCGGTGCTGCCCTGATGGCTGATGGCATCTCCCCGCAGGGTCCCTGATCCAGGTGCCCATGTCGGAGAAGGGGAAGATCACGCGCGGCCGGCTGGGCTCCCTGTCGCTGCGGAAGGAGGGCGAGCGGCAGTGCTTCCTCTTCTCCAAGCACCTCATCATCTGCACCCGCGGCTCCGGGGGGAAGCTGCACCTCACCAAGGTGAGGGGGCTGGGGAGCCCAGCGAGGGGTGGCTGCTGCTGCTCTCGGGCCGTGGGGATGGGCCAGAGGGTGGCCTGGCTGTGCTCCGAGCTGGCTGGCCCCTGGGTGACAGAGGGAGCACCTTACCCTCCCCTGGCACAGCCCCAGGGCTGCTGGACTGGGAGCTGGAGGCCACACGGATTTGTCTCACATGGCCCTTGTCAGAGCTGAGTCACGAGAGAGATGAGAAACTACAAGATCTTGATAAAAGAATTCACCATGATCTGCAGCAGAAACCTCGACAAACTGTTCTGGAAGAAACTGGAATTACAGCCTGGGCTATCTCGCTCCTCTGGTCGCTCCCCGCGCTCTTGTGTTTATTTGGGGAAGTTTGGCAGTTAATTGAGCAAGAATCTTACAGAAATTGCTTGTTACCAGCATTAAATTATCAGTTTGAAGAATTACAGTCCATGGCAAAGAGCTGATAATTGCAACAACAGACTTTGTGAAAATTAAATTTAAAGCTCCTATTAAATAATTTATAAACAAATTAGTTGATCAGTTCGACAAGGAAAATCCAGAGATCCCAGCGGGCACAGCTTTTTTTTCCCAGTGAAGGCAGGCGCTGCGCTGGGCACGGGCTGGGTGTCCCCCTCCCTGCCCTGGGCTGTGTGTGCCCCTGGGGACACCAACCTGTCCCATCCCTGGGGTGGGGACAAGGATGGGGATCCCCCAGCCCCTGTGGGGTCCCACTGCTGAACCCCGACTCCCACCCTCATGGGGGCTATAATGGGGGGCTGGGGATCCCCAGGGTCCCCCCTGCTAAGCTCCTTGCTCCCTTGCAGAACGGTGTGATCTCACTCATCGACTGCACGCTGGTGGAGGAGCCCGAGAGCACCGACGAGGACGGTACGTGCTGGGGGGTGGGTGGATAAATTCAGGTGCCAATAGATTCAAGAATCCACAATTGAGGTTTAATTAGATTAATTATTTACTGTGAACCAAGCTGACCCACACTTAGACAGACCTGACCTTCCTGGGGCAGCCAATAACCCAGAGAAAGCTGAATAAACCCTCCTCAAAACCTGACTAAAGCCCTTGTTGGGGGAGAGGGGGTGGGAAAGGCTTTCCCAATCACTGTGTGGGGTTTTTCTGTTCCAAAGCCAAAACATCAGGACAAGACATTGACCACCTTGACTTCAAAATTGTGGTGGAGCCGAAAGATTCCTCGTCTTTCACCGTTATCCTCGTGGCCTCGTCCAGGCAGGAGAAGGCTGCGTGGACCAGTGACATCAGCCAGGTAGGAGCCAGCAGGGAGGGGGGCTCGGGGCGTGGCATTCTCGGGATGAGGAGCTGCCATGGGATCCCTGCTGGGCTGTGGCATCGCTTTGGGCACCCAGGTTAACCTGGTTTGCTGTGTGACTGCAGCCCCACCGCCTGCCCTGGGGCTCGGTTTGCACCCCGGGAGCTTTCCTGGTGCCCTTGGGGTGTCAGGACCTGCCGTGGGCTGGGGTCTTGCTCAGGTGGGCACCCACCTGGGGGAGCTCCCGGGGGCTCACTGGGAGCTGGGGGCTCCAGCCATTGCCATGGTGATGTCTGGTGGCTTGAGGAGGAGGAGGGGGAAGGTGACACAGCCACAGCAGGGTCTGTCCCATCACTGCCATCTCAGCCTGGGCTGGGGGTTCCCCCTCTGACTCGGACACATGGTGCAATATCCACCTGCTCTTCATTTACTTTCTGAAAATGGCCCTGAAGATATTTCTCCCAGGTGGGAGGAAGGGACAGAGCTCCTGGCTCAGTCGGGGTTGCCATGCCACCTCTGCTGGGCCGTGTCCTCGCCGGCTCTCCCGCCAGAGGTGGGGATGTGTCTGGTCTGGGAAAAGCCAAGCCCTGACTGCCTCCCACTTGTGTCTCTTGCAGTGTGTGGACAACATCCGCTGCAATGGCCTGATGATGAACGCCTTCGAGGAGAACTCCAAGGTCACCGTCCCCCAGATGATCAAGTGAGTGTGGAGAGGGCCAGGACACAGCTCCTGTGACAGCCAAACGCTGCCAGGAGCCTCGGGACCGCTGTGACTTCCATGGCATGGAGAGTTTAGAGAAGAATTACAGTAGTCAAGAAGGGTAAAAGTGGCAGAAGGGAGGGGCTCTCGTCCCTGTGGTGTTGGGGTGCAAGGGCTGTGCTGGGACACGTGGGACGAGGGGGGCTGTCCCAGCGTGGGGGTGTCCCTGCCCCATTCCGTGCTGCCAGGCAGGGGAAGGGGCTTGGTTTCTGTGCACGTGGGGATGGCCCCTCCACATCCCTCTGCCTGCTGAGCACTGCACCCATTCCAGGGCGTGGGCTTCCAGGTTTCCCCCGGGGAGCATTCCCGCCTGCATTTTTCATGGGGACACCCAGCACGAACAAGGCTCCTTCCTGCACCACTTTCCATGGTCTCTTGGTTTCGTTCCAGGCTGGAACCACAGATATCTTGTTTCTCTGCAGGTCTGATGCCAGCTTGTATTGTGATGATGTTGACATTAGGTTCAGTAAAACGATGAATTCCTGCAAGGTCCTGCAGATCCGCTATGCCAGTGTGGAGCGGCTGCTGGAGAGGCTGACGGACCTGCGCTTCCTGAGCATCGACTTCCTCAACACGTTCCTGCATTCCTACCGCGTCTTCACCACCGCCCTCGTCGTGCTCGACAAGCTCATCACCATCTACAAGAAGCCGATCAGCGCCATCCCGGCACGGTGAGGCTGTGCTGCTGCCCCGGGACCTGTCCTGTCCCTGGGGTGGAGGGTGTGCCACTTCTCCTCATCCCCTGTCTGTCCCCAGCCTCTGCCCCCTGCCCTGCCTGGCCCTGATGCTGCCCCAGGACCTGTCCTGTCTCTGAAGGAGCAGTGGGGTCTGGGGGCACTGTAGCACCACTGCTCCATCCCTTGCCCACAGTCTCTGTGCCCTAGAGTGCCCAGCCCTGGTGCCACCCTGGGACTGTGTCACCTGCTCCCCACGAGCTGTGACACCCCCGAACAGGGGAAGGAGATGAACCCGAGCTCTGCAGGTGTCCCTGCTCCTGGAAGGGCCAAGCGGTGGCTGCAGGGGGCTGGGGGCTCATGGTGGCTCTGCCATACCTGGGGGGATGCCCCAGGGTCCCAGTGCCATGGAGGGATTCCCCAGGGTCCCAGTGCCATCGGGGGATTCCCCAGGGTCCCAGTGCCATCGGGGGATTCCCCAGGGTCCCAGTGCCATCGGGGGATTCCCCAGGGTCCCAGTGCCATGGGGGATGCCCCAGGGTCCCAGTGCCATGGGGGATTCCCCAGGGTCCCAGTGCCATGGAGGGATGCCCCAGGCAGGGCAGGTGCCAGCTCAGCCTCGCCCTTGTCTCTCCAAGGTCCCTGGAGCTCCTGTTTGCAAACAGCCAGAACAACAAGCTGCTCTATGGGGAGCCCCCCAAGTCCCCCAGAGCCAACCGCAAGTTCTCGTCACCGCCGCCGCTCTCCATCACCAAGTCGTCGTCCCCCAGCCGCCGGAGGAAGCTGTCCCTCAACATCCCCATCATCACGGGGGGGAAGGCGCTGGACCTGGCGGCGCTGAGCTGCTCCTCCAATGGCTACGCTGGCGTCTACTCCTCCATGGCCCCCTTCAGCAAGACCACTCTGGACATCAACAAGCTCTACGTGTCCAGTAGCTATCCCAATAAAATCCCAGATGAAGGAGAAGCGGCCTCGGAAAAACAAGAGGAGTCACTGCCAGGCAAGCAAAGTGAGTCCCTGTGGGTTTGGGAATAGGAGGCTCTGGCCCACTTTAGGTGCATGCATGGAGAGCTTCTGCCTCCTGAAAACTCAGTAATTTTTAATAACAAAACAAAAAAACCACCATCCAGCCTGCCCACCTCAAAGAAAAACCCATTCCAAAATATCCCTGAGAAACCATGAGACTCTATACTTTTCCTATATATGGTGGCTGCATCTGAAGCTGGAATGGGGCAGACTTCAGGAAAATTGGGAAGAACTAAAATGTGGCTGTATTTGTAGGCAGTGGGTGTAAAGGGGTTCCCTGTTCCTTCCAGGCTCAGAGGTGTCTGTCCGGGAAGAGTCGGACACGGATCCCAACCACAGCGATGAAGCAGAAGCTGAAGCTTCCCCAACAAAGTCTCCGACGACTCCCAAGTCCATCAAGTGCAAAAATTCATCAGGTAACGAGTGAGCTGAGGCCTGTCCTGGTCTGGGGGTGCCCGTGTGTCAGGGGCTGTGTGGGGACCACAGGGACGTTGGATTTCTTCTCCTGCAGATTTCTCGTTGTTTTCCTACAACAACGGCGTGGTCATGACATCCTGCCGGGACCTTGACAGCACCCGCAGCGCCCTGTCCGCCACCTCCGCCTTCGCCATTGCCACGGCAGGGGCCAACGAGGGGACTCCCACCAAGGAGAAGTACCGCAGGATGTCCCTCGCCAGCGCAGGTACCTGTCCCTGAGGGAGTGCTTTTGGGGTGCCCATTTCCACTGTTCCCAGGTGGGTTTCCCTCCAGACGTGCCCTGGCTGGGAAGAGCCATGCTGGGGGAGCCCAGAGACCCCAGAGCCCCCAGAGCCCCCAGAGCCTGCTCTGGGCCATGTCCCAGGAGCGTGGCATGGCGCTGCCCAAGGGATGTGCGTGCTACAGGTGGCCCCAGGTGTCCCATGCCGCCTGACACAGCAGCTCAGGGGTGCTCGGGAACGGGGGATGCTCCTTCGGCAGCCCTAGAGCAGCTCTGAGCCCTTCCCAAGGGAGCTGTGCTGTGCTAAAGGGCCACTGGCAGTTTCAGGCTTCCCGACAGACCAGCGAAACGGAGACAAGGAGTTTGTGATCCGGAGAGCGGCCACCAACCGTGTCCTCAACGTGCTGCGGCACTGGGTGTCCAAACACTCGCAGGTGGGTGGGGGACTCCTTCTGTCCCTCCCTGCCCCCGAGAATTCAGCTGCATGCCGGGTGGCTCAGCCAACCTCCAGCTCAGAAGGCAATTTGGCGTTTAGGTTTTAATGCAGCAAAGGAGTGTCCATGTGGAGGAGTGGGGAGCTGGGATCCCCCAGCAGGGGAACAGGGGCCACATCCCAGTGTTTGCACAGTCAGGGTGCAGAGCAGGGGAGCTGGATCCACAGTCACCCCCTGGCTGGGTGCAGAGGAAGGGGAGTCTCTGGGTTTGGTGCCTGTTGGGGTGCTCAGCACGGGGTCAGGGCCTGGGAGCTCTCCCTGCTGCCCTGTCCCTCCCTGTGCCGGTGACGGGGGCAGTGGGAGCAGTGCCATGCTGGTTGTCACTGGGAAGTCACGCTGCTCTCCCAGGCTGGGTGATGCTGACGCCATGGTGCTGAGGGAGCCTGGTGCCTTCCTGGCTGGTTCCCGTGTGCCGGGATTTTGCCAGGAAGAGGCAGCCCCTGCCCCAGCTGGGTTGGGAGCAGCTCTGCCAGGATCAATGTCACTTGCAGCTCAGTAACTCCATGGCTGTGCTGGCCTTGGCAGGACTTCGAGACCAACGAGGAGCTGAAGTTCCGAGTGATTGGCTTCCTGGAGGAGGTCATCCACGACCCTGAGCTCCTGACCCAGGAGAGGAAAGCAGCCGCCAACATCATAAGGTGAAGGGCTGTGGGCAGGAGGTGGCTTTTCCTGGACACCGTGCCAGGTGCTGGCTGCTCCCGCTCTCCCCAGGGATCACAGCAGGCACGAGGGCTCCGGGAGGGACTGTGCAGGGCTAGGAGGTGCCAGGCAGGAGGACAAGGAGGTGGATGGGTGGTAGTGGCTGCAGTCAGCCATCAGGCCCTGGTGGGTGTGACCCCTGAGTGCACGGCTGAGGTTCAGTGCTGAGCTCAGGGGGTGCGTGGCCCTTGCTGCTCTTGGGTCTGGGGTGGCACTGAGCTCCCGTGGCCGAGCTGGGTGGCTCTGGCCACCAGTGTGTGCCCACCCCATGCTGAGGGCAGGGCACTTGCCTTGCAGCAGGGCTGGCACGTGGGGCCATGTGCCCTCAGCTGAGGAGTGTTTTTCTCTTTAAAATGAGAAATGGGACTCAAGGGTTCTTATGGAACACAGGCCAAGTGTGTCATCCGTGCAAATCCTTGGAGCTGCGCTGCCCTGTTGGAGCTGTGTGGGTCTGGTGGCTTCCCAGAAATAATCCTGTCTTTCCATGCCGCAGGACCTTGACACAGGAGGATCCAGGAGACAACCAGATAACCCTGGAGGAGGTTGTGCAGATGGTAAATAGCCCTTCCTTCCCTCCCTCCCTCCCTGCCCCTGGTGGCTTGAGGCGGTGGAAGGGGAGCAGCCAAAGGTCCTGGTGCTCTGCACACCCAGCTCGGGGAAGAGTGTCTCCAAGGCTGGTGTCAGGGGTGCAGCTGCAGAGCAGGGAAAGGCTTTCTGGGGAGGGGCCAGCTGTGAGCACAGCTGGATCTGTTACAGGCAGCACTGAACTAGCCCACAGGCACATTATTGCCCCTGCAGTCAGCAGAATGGCTGGAGAGGGCACAGAGACACCTGCCTGCTGCTGCCTGTGCCTGCCAGAGGGACAGGGGAAAACCCCAGGGGCTCCTGTCCTGTCCTCCATGTCCCCAAACCTGCTCCAGTTCCAGGGGCTGGGCTCTGGCTCTGGCTCAGCCAGCAGCAGTGCTGCTCCCCAGGAGGAGAGCCCTGGGAATGTGCCATGGATTTAGGATCCTCAGGATGGCTGCAGAGCACTTGCTGCCTTCCTGCACTGAAGAAAACCCAGCCCAGATCTGTTCCCAGAGGAATGCAAGAGCCACTTGAAACTGGCCTGGTGTACCTGAAACACCCAAGATTCTGTCCCCTGGCTCTGCCAGTGTTCTCTGGGTGGGGCAGTCACCCCGGGCTTTGTTTGAACTGTTGCCCATAAGTGCGTGTTTGGGAAATTTCCTCTGAAGGCCAGAGAACAAAGAAGTGCAGAGGGCTCTGCTCTGCCCCACAGGCTGAGCAGCAGCGACCTGTAGTCAAAGGGAACACGAGGGGGCCCTGGGTTTGGGGTGCACAGTGTGAGCAGGGTGTGTGTGTCGCGCTGACCCTTGGCTAGTACCTCCCGCAGCCTCCTGCCCTGTGCCAGTGCCACCTGCCCGCCCTGGGCTCTGGCGGGGTGTGCCCCCCAAGTGCCCTTGCAGCCTCTCTGGGGGCCCTGGAGCTGTGGAGGAGCCAAGCTGGTGTTGTTCCCCCGAGCTTTTGCAATGTCCATCCCGAGGGGTTGTGCAATGGGCTGTTGCCTTGTGCTGGGCTCTTATGTGGGGTGGTGTTGATTTTGGGGGTTTCTTCTGTGTCGTCAGGGCTGTTTGGGGTTTATTTGGGTGGGGTGTCAGTTGGGTTTGTTTTTTTAGCAGCTGATCTTTTCCCAGAAGGTGGTGGGGATGGAGGTGTTGCAGGGAGTGTCACCAGCCTTGTCCTGTGCTATTTGTGGGGGCAGTTGTGGGGTGTGTCGGGCGCTGGCCTGAGCCGTGACCAAGGCTCAGGTCTCAGTGACAGTGGCTTTGTGACTGGTTTGAGGCTGTGCTTAGTGACTCCGTGAAGGTCTGCACCTCAGGCTCTTGCTGTCACCCTGGGTGGCTCCACTGGGGGACACCCCAAGTGCCCCCGTGCCTGCAAGTGCTGCTTGGCTGGAGCCAGGCGGTGGGGACAGGGGACATCCCTGCTCCCCTGCTTTTCTGGAACTCCCCTGGAAGAGCCATCTTGCTCCTTCTGGGCAGGGGCAGTGGTGCCCCAGTGGGGATCCCTGGCTGCTTTGCTAATTAAACAGCCAGGAGGTCACAGATTAAATCTGGGGTTCGCAAGGCTGGGAGGAGCTGGCGCTGCTTGGCTGGGGCACGGTGTGGGGTGTGGAGGCTCCAGACCAGCACGGCACCGCACACCCTGGCCCCGCTGGTGAAAAGCCTTTGCTTGGGAGCCCAGCCTTGGCTTTGGCTCTGTGCTCCTGACGTGTGGAGGCTCTCACTGTGCTCCTGCCCAGTGAGCCACGTTGCTCCTCTGTCCCACAGGCCGAGGGTGTCAAAGCAGAACCATTTGAAAACCATTCAGCCCTGGAGATCGCGGAGCAGCTGACACTGCTGGATCACCTGGTCTTCAAGAAGATCCCGTATGAGTGAGTGATCCACACGGGTGAGGAAGGGTGGCTCTGGTCACCCAGGGCCCCACAGGCAGCCCGGCTGGGCTGACTCCAGAGAGTGCAAAGCCCTCCCGGGCTTTGCCAGTAGCCCAGACTTGGCTCAAGCACAGATTTGAGTCCTGATCCCGTGGCTTCTTTGCTGGCATCCCCAAGGCAATCGGCTCAGGGAGACCCTCCCACAACCATCACACTTTCAACCATGTCCATGGGGTCTCTTTCTGGCAGTGTGGGGGGCAAAGACCCTGGGATCTCCATCCTGTGCAGATGCAGCGGAGCTTGCAGGGCTTGGGCATCCCATAAAATTGGGAAATAAAAGTTTACCTGACCACTGTGGTTTGCAGAGAGTTCTTCGGGCAAGGCTGGATGAAGCTGGAGAAGAATGAGAGGACTCCATACATCATGAAGAACACAAAGCACTTCAATGATGTAGGTGCAGCTGCAGGGCACAAGGGATGGGCACAGGGGAGGCAGCTCAGCCCCCTGCCCCAGGGCCTGGGGTGTGTGAGGGTCACCTGCCCCACGGGCCCTACTGCCTCAGGGACCCAGGGGAGGTGGAGAAACTCCTGGTGCAGTATTCCTTCTGGGGCTGCTGCAGTGCTGGGAAATCTAAAAACTGCTGCGAGGCTGGAGGCCACGGAGCTGTGCCCAAAATCATCCTAAAGCTCAGGCTGGGTGCTGTGTCTCCCCAAGGTCAGTAACCTGATCGCGTCGGAGATCATCCGGAACGAGGAGATCAACGCGCGGGTCAGCGCCATCGAGAAGTGGGTGGCGGTGGCCGACATCTGCCGCTGCCTGCACAACTACAACGCCGTGCTGGAGATCACCTCCTCCCTCAACCGCAGTGCCATCTTCCGCCTCAAGAAAACCTGGCTCAAGGTCTCCAAGCAGGTAGGGGTGACCCCTCCTGGGGCGGCGGGGGTTTGGTGGGATGGTGCAGGGGCAGCATGAGACAGGCATTGAAAAAGAAAATGGGGAAAGGTGTTTCAGGCTGTTCTCAGGAGGGAGGTGGTGTGTGGGCAGGCAGACCCTGCCTTGGAGTCGGGTTTATTCATGCAATCACTGGATTGTTTGGGTTGGAAAAGCCCTCTGAGACCATGGAGTCCAAGTGTTCCCTCAGCATTGCCAAGGCCACCACTAACCCATGTCCCCAAGCACCACATCCACGCATCTGTTAAATCCCTGCATTGACTCCACCACTGCCCTGGGCAGCTGGGCCAGGGCTGGACAGCCCTTTCCATTAAGAAATTTTCCCAGTATCCAATCTAAACCTCTCCTGGCACAACTCCCATCACTTGTTACCTGTGAGAAGAGATTGGCCCACCCTGCAAAGTCAGAGGTGCAGTTAAACCGTTCCCAGAGAGCCCCCGTACCTGCACACCCACAGAGACTCTGACTGGTTTTCTGGGCTCCTCGGACCTGTTAGGGATGAGCAGGATGAATTCCTGCTGGAGGTATGTGGGACAGGAGTAGCTGGCACCTACTGCTGCGGAACCAGACGGAGCTGAGCCAGCACCACTGTGAGCTCCTCTCAGCCAGGAGCAGTGATTTTTCCTATAAAATTATAAACCTGTGAATGAAAACACGTGTTGGTGAGGACAGAGGTGGGAGCAGGGAAGAAAGCGAGCGCGCAGCCTCCTCAGCAGCAGCCAGGTGTGACAGCCAGGGCACAGCTGTTCCCGTGGAGGTGTAGGAACTGCTGATGGGGTGGTGTGCCCTGGCAGGGCGGGATGGAAGCAGCCCTGTGGCTCTGCAAGCCTCGCCTCCCCGGCTGCAGGGAGCAGGGGTTCTTCCAGGGCCCTGCTGAGCAGAACTTCGGTTTCTTGCAGACAAAGGCTCTGATTGATAAGCTCCAGAAGCTGGTGTCGTCGGAGGGCAGGTTCAAGAACCTGAGGGAGGCACTGAAAAAGTGAGTGAATGGTGCTTCTTCTCCTCTCCCATGGCTGCTGCTTGCTGGTCTGGGGGGACCTGATGCTTCCAGCATCATTGAGAGCCTGCACTAAAGCCTGCACTGTTGAGCCAGCACAGGGGCTGGCAAAGCGATCCCCAGGACTGAGCTGCTCCTTTGTGCAGCGTATGGAAAGATGCAAATAAAAGGGACTGCAAAGGAAAAAATCACTGCCAGACACCAGGGAACAATTTTCCCTGTCACTATCATAGAATAACCAAATCCCAGAAAGGTTTGGGTTGGAAGGGACCTTAAAGCTCATCTTGTTCCATACCCCTCTGTGGGCAGGGACATCGTCCACTAGACCAGGTTGCCCATGGAAGCTTCTAAAGGTCTTCCTGCCCTCAGCTCACCTCCTGCATCTCATGGCTTTGTGAGGGGCACAGCCCCAGGTCGTGCTTGTCCTACCGAGCAGGTGGGGATGAGGCCCAGGAGACCAGCAGCCTTACCTGGGAGAGCTTTCCTATATGAGAGAGAATCCTTCCAATTCTGCTGACTGCAGAGTTCCCCCCTTCTCCCCTACCCCGCCCCAAGCTCCAAAGTAACACAGTTTTCTTACTCATTTCTTTCTGGTTTGCTCCCGAAGTTGCGACCCTCCGTGTGTCCCCTACCTGGGCATGTACCTGACTGACTTGGCATTCATTGAGGAGGGCACCCCAAACTACACCGAGGATGGCCTGGTGAACTTCTCCAAAATGAGGATGGTGAGTGCTCCAGCCCCTGGTGTGGGCGTGCGGGGCCAGGCTGGGGTGATGTGGCTGTGGCCAGGTCTGTGTCCCCTCAGCCTTCACCTGTACAGCACCAGGCAGCCACGTGTGTCCCCTGCACACACCTGGGGTTGTTCCTAACATCTGGACAAGACAAAAAGGCCCTTTGGATTGTGCTGCGCTGCCCCTGCTCTCCCGGGCATGGGGACAGGTTCTCCGGGCAATGGCTGAGCCATGAACACCTGCTGTGTTTTATCCCTGGACAGATCTCACACATCATAAGGGAGATCCGCCAGTTCCAGCAAACCTCCTACAAGATCGAGCACCAGCCAAAGGTATGGCCTTGTCCCCAGAGCCACAGGCATGCTCTGTTCCTCATCTCCCTCTTCCATCACAGCATCAAAGCCTTCAGTTCCTGGCGGCTCCATGCTGAGTGGTGGCTATGCCTGGCTGGAGGCTGGTGGTGGGCAGCAGGGGGTGGAGGGAAGCTGCGGGGGCTCCAGCTGACTCCCCCCGTGACCCCCAGGAGCTGCAGCAGAGGACTTGCTGCAGAGGGCAGCTTCAATGGATGGGACAGCCGTCAGGCCAGGCTCAGAGTGCTTCCAGAGCTGCACTCTGGATGTGCTGAGAAACAGCTATTTAGGGGCAGCACCCCTTCCCCAGGGACCAGAGTGTGTTCCACCACTCCCACCACCAGGGCCAGCTGGCCCCTGCCTCATGGTGGCCCCCAACACGTGATGTGCTAAAAGATCTCTGCCGCAGGAGCCTCATTTATCAGGGTGTGGGTGCTTCAGTTCTCAGGGGTTTGGGTGCTCGTTAGCTGCGTTTGTGCTCTCCCAGTCCGTGAATGGCTCCGCTCCGATTTCCAGGTGACGCAGTACCTGCTGGACCAGTCGTTTGTGATGGACGAGGAAACCCTTTACGAAGCTTCTCTGCGAATAGAGCCCAAACTGCCTTCCTGAGCGCGGCGGTGGCCGCCCGTGTACACTCGCTATACCATACTGTACATACCCGTTCGTTCCGTTGGACGCCCTGGAGTGACTCCCACGTCTGTGCTTCTCCGAGCAATCCGCCCCCGCCCCAGGCCGCACTAGACCTCGCGTAGGATTTCCCGCCCTGGTTAAGGTTTAACGCATCGACACTTCGCTGGAGTCCCGGGTTCTTTTCGATGATGTTACTTTTGTCATTTGTTCCTCCTGGGGGGGCTGGTGGTCGGGCAGCTGAGTCCCTGTGTCCCTGTGGGGCAGGTGAGTCCCTGTGTCCCCGTGGGGCAGCTGAGTCCCTGTGTCCCCGTGGGGCAGGTGAGCCCTGTGTCCCCATGGAGCAGGTGAGCCTTGTATCCCCATGGGGCAGGTGAGTCCCTGTGTCCCCGTGGGGCAGGTGAGTCCCTGTGTCCCCGTGGGGCAGGTGAGCCTTGTATCCCGGTGGGGCAGGTGAGCCCTGTGTCCTCGTGGGGCAGGTGAACCCTGTGTCCCCACGGGGCTCTGGGGCAGCACAGAGCAGCTCTCACTCAGACAGTGCTGGCGGTTACATCCCATGGCAGAATCTGTAAGGTGGGAGAAGGGAACACATTAAAGGTTGTCCCTCGGTGTGAGCTGCCCTCTCTGTGTGTGCCACCCTGCTGGCTGGGCACGGGGGGCCCTGGCTGCTGCCCCAGTCCCTCCGAAGTCGGGAAGATGGAAGCATCCCCTTGCCTCTCCTCGCTGCATCCAGCTCCTGTTGATATGCTGTAGGTCCGTGCCCTTGTGCCCACTCTGAGTATCATGACGTAGAGTTAGAGATGACGAGTGTTTTTATTACATCTACTGTAATCCTGGCTAACCACCTGCTAGCAGGATATAGTAATGTAGTGCTTATTCTGTGAATAGTACCTGGGTTTTTTACATTGTACAGTCCCTGACACGGTTTCCCGGCAGTGGCAGGCATGCTCCACTCACACAACACTTGCTGTAAGCAATACCTCGTGGTATGGGAATTCTCTTTCAAGCCCTAAAACTATTTCAACTTACAGCTTGTTTGGGAAAAATATTTCCATTTTTTTTGTAAAAATATATGTTTCCTGATTACCTCTTGCTAATAAATCTATTCTATCTCAGGGTGAACCGAGGTTTGTGATAGTTTTACAGGCGGGATGACGCCGGACCCGCCGGCCGCGGGCCCCGCCCACCGCTGGGAGGG
>VZRL01004108.1:422299-437452 GCA_013397895.1 Origma solitaria | reverse complement strand
TCGGCCGCGGCTCCCGGGGCGCGGGCGGGCAGTGCCGGTCCCGCCGGGAAGGCCGGCCCCGGGTCTGCCGCCGGCCCCGTTATCACCATCGGCGATGAGTGGGATGACATCGACGACTTCGACCTGTCGGGAATTGAAAAGAAGTTCTCGCGGCCGCCCGTGCTGTCCCCCAAGGGGCCGCGAGCCCCCCGCAAGGATGCCCCGCGGCCGAGCCCCCGGGCGAGCCCCCGGGACCCTCCGGGCACCGCGGGGGAGGCCGAGCAGCGCCCTTGGTCCCAGCAGTCGCTGATCTGCCTCGAGGACTCGGCTCCCTGCAGCGGGAGCACGGCTGCGGGGGACGGTGTTTGGGAGGGGTCACCTGCTGACCTCCTGGATGCGGGCAGCGGTGGGGCTCGCTCAGGTAAGGGTTATCTGAAGGCACCGCTGAGCTGGAGAAAATCTGTGTTTGGCACTGAGGGCTTGGCTGGTCAGGAGTCAGAGGGAGCTGCGTGCTCCTGACTGACAAGCAGCACTGGATTTCATTTAGGTTCCTGGATTTCCTTTTGGGTGCCCCCAGCCTGGAAGCAGTGCAAGTGTTCTGCAGGTTCAGGAGTGGCAGCTGCTCATGTACTGGAGTTATAATACTTCCCACATGGCATTCCTGAAATGATCAATTACTTATAAGGGCTAGGGAGAGAAAAACAGTTTTAAAATTCCTATGGAAGAAACATAAAGTCATCTTATACCTAAATGAAATATTAAAACAGAAAAAGTGGTCTCCATTTTTAACACAAATGTAATAAGCACCATAAAATAACTCTCATCCCTCAATTATGATCACAAAATCCTGCCTCCCATTGCTTTGGCAGCTCTGTCCCACAGAACTGCTTTATTTTAGATTCCTTACTTGCTGTGTTTTCAAATTTTGGTCCTTTTTTGGGAAATTAACATGTTTATGCAACTGAATAACATCAAAGAGTGTTCTGGGATGCTGCCCTTAAACTGAATGGTGAAAAGATTTGTGAACTGTATTTCTGTCCTTAAAATTTTGTTGCCTTTTCCCTTCTCTGTGAAATTAATGAGTTAATGATATTGACCTTTCTTGGTAGCATTTGTCTTTTAAGACACAATTCACGTACATTTACCTTCCAGTTCCAGTACAGGGACTGTGCCTGCTGATGAGTCTGCAGTCTTTTAAAGCTAGGATTTAAAATAGGAGTTTTTTATAGAAATAGGTTTTAATAAAAATACTTCTTATAGAAAACCATTGCAGAAGAATAGACCTCTTCAGTGTTTCACTTCTGCCAGGGACAGGTGACTGTACGTTTAGCTGTATCATTTTTCCACTTAAATGAGGGTTTGTGGGGTTTTGTCTGTCTGTTTTTAGGGTGAGGAAAGGGAGCAGTAAGTTTTGTCCTTTAAAAGTCAGAAACTGTATCAAACGAGTGTTTTGAAATCTGGCTGCTAATTTTTCTCCTCTTCTGTTTGTAGTAGGCTGAGTGTACAGTGTTACCCAGCAATATGAATCCACTTCTCTTGCAGCTGCTGGTGCTGAAGGCGGTCAGGGCCAGGAGCCCTGGAGGGCTGGGAACAGCCCCTCCAAACTGCATGAGGTCACCAGGCCATTGGCAGGTGCTGAGCTTGAGGAGGATGACCTAGACATCATCCCTCCCTCCCCTGAGGAGCAGCTGCCTCCCTTCTCCCCTTCTGTGCAAAGTGTCAGGTAATCCGACTTCACTGCTAAAACCATCTGTCTGTTGCATGATTAGAAAAGTACCAAAAAAGTCCTGAAAATCCTGCTTGTTGAAAAGGTACAGATTGAGTTTGTGTCTCTTCTCTGCTTGGCAGGTTAATGCTTGGCAGCTGCAATAAATGTTTTATCAAATACTAATTTTATAGCTGATGTTTTAGGTGGCTTGCACTTCAGAAAAAAAGCAGAGTTACTTTTGTAGTTGGATGGGAGAAAATTACTGGGGCAAGATTCTACACATTGGTACACAGGATGAGTGACTGCTCTGCTCTTGGGTTCTACCTGGGCCTTCAGGAATTTATATTTACAGATGTCTTAAATCCTGTTGTTCTGTGGAAATGCCTCAACTTACAGATATCTGTACTTTAATGGGTTTTTCTTTTAGTTTTACCAGTGTTTTCAGAGACTCTCCCATTGATGGAAGATGCACCGCTGGCAGCTCCGAGGCCAAGCAAGAGAAGGTTCCCATAACACATCCTGGAGGTGATCCCGGTGCAGGGGATTCAGGTGCACAAAATGTTTTGGAATTTCATAGCTCCGATTTTGGGGATAGTTTGCAACTATTTATTATCCTGTGTAATCCAAGAGCATTAACTAACAGATGGAGAATTAACATTTATAACTGGAGAATTGACATAAGTAGATGGATTGTAGACCGATAATAAAAGTCAAGGGCAAAAATATGTAGATTTGTTGAGTTCCTGCACACAGAAACAGTTTCTTTACGCAAATAGACTAAAAATATATTGGAAGTAACTTATTTAGACTGACTTACTGCAGTGTACTGTCCTCTGGGAGAGTGGTATCCTCTTGACACATATTCTAATGCAAATGACTGTGCTGAACTCGCTCCCCGTGCCAGGTGAAGCTGTGCCCGTGGCCCGGCAGCTGTACGGAGTCATGGAGGCCATCTGTGAGCTGGTGGATGCCATCCCCCTGCAGGAGCTGCAGGCCCTGGGCTGTGCCAGAGCCCTGCTCCAGCACAGGGACCTCAGGTAGGCTGAACAGCTCTGTGTGGAGCAGGGAACTGCCTGCAGGTGTCCCCAGCACTCTGGAGAACCAGGCAGGAGGGGCTTTACAAAGCTTGGAATTACGGAGGGAAGGAACAAAATACCCCAAACTGCTGCCAGTGTTAGTGGTGCCCGTGTTTTGCCAGATGGAAGGATCCAGCTCCACAGTCAGTCTGAGGAGGTGCCTGGCACCAGGTGCTTCTGGAGAAACAGGTGATGTGATGTGACCTGCCAGGTGTCCTCCTCGGTTCTTGTGCCACAGGCATTCAGTTGGAATTGTCTCCCCTCTTGCTGACTGCAGGGATGGTGATTTTTCCTAATATCCCTGAACTTGTCATCTTCCAATATAATTATTGCTGCCACAACCTGCTGCTTTGCCTACCGCGCCATCTGATGGCACAATACATGGAAAAAGTATTAGGAGCTGGGATTTTGGTTAGATTTTTCCTCGACTGGGACTATAAGCTTCTGTAAATGTTCTCAATGCAACAACTCATTTTATTTCTCATTGCTGTAGTCAGACATAGTCTTTAGAAAGTACCTTAAAACATTATTTGGTTCAGGCATATTTTTAACTTCAGGTTTTGCCTCTAAGGATTTATTTTTTAATGTTCTACCTTACCTGGATCTGTTCCTTGCTTTTAGGAATTATTTTCTTTTATGTCTGTAGAGATGATGTCATAATTTTGTCCTTCCTTTCTTCTGGTGGTATTCTCTATTCTCTAGATTTGTTTGAAATAATTTTCAAACATGGTGACTCAGAACATGATGGAACCACCATATGTTAATATATTTAATAGCAGTGAGACAAAACTGTTTAATGAATGTTGTAGAACTCAGTAAATCATTGCTTGTGACTAAATATATATTTTTTCCTTCTTCCTTCTCTTGTCATCTCTCCCAGGAGAAAATTGCTGGCTAATTCTGTCAGTTTGAACCAAAATGGCATAAACACCACTTTTCCTAGAAGCTGGAAATCTCCCGTGGAGCAGGGCCCTCATGCCCGTCACAGTGCTGGTGCAGGTCCTGGTCCAAGCTGGAGCTTCAGTTCTGGCAGGAATTCCCCCAAATCCACAAACCTCCCATCAGTGCTTTCTGTCCATTCCAGCAACTTTTCTGCCAAAACAAATCAAACCTTGGACAGCTCTTGTGCTTCAAAGCAAAGTGTTGAGGAGATCCCCTGCCCAGGAACTGCAGAGCTGCCTTTTCCCAAGGGAAGTGGCAGGGAGGGAGGCTCCCTCAGGCTCAGCCTCCAGTCCTGCGACAGCAGCTGGGACAAAAGTCCGGGAATGAGGAATGGGAACCATCCCCTGACCAGCACAGGCCTGAGGGCTCGGAGCACAGCTCCCACTGCCAGTCCTGCCGGGAGCAGCTTTGGTACAAATGATCCCGACTTCGACCTGGATCCCTTTGACATCGAGGACTTTGATGAGGACTGGGAGAGCTCGGTGGCTGTTTCAGCCCCTGAGGCACTGTCGACGCCGTTGTGTCAGCCGGTCAGGGAAGGGCCACCTACCAAATCCCTCCTGTCCAAGATTATGTCCAGAGCCAAAGGGTCAGCTGTGGGATCCAGTCCAGCTGCTCTGAAGCCAGGCTTCCTGACGGCAACAAAGAGCCATCCAGGTAAATTATATGAGAATTACTGGGTTTTTACATTTAAAAATTCTTACTTCCTTATTTTTAAATCTAAGACCAAGTAACTACTACAGTTCACATCAATGTGTTTTGTTTTTGTGGAATTTTCTTTTAATTCCTTTTTGCAAAGTTATCTTGAGGGTTTTTTTCCCTCCAGATGATGTCAAATTTGAATATTCCCTTCCTATGTAGGTTTCAGGCTGCTGGAAGATGAAGCTGCTAAAACTGGAAATGAGGGTGTTTCTGTGTTTTAGTTAAATAATGATTCTGAAGTTTTTAATTCAAAGCTGTACAATGGTGTTCACTGCATAATGTTCTAAAATGGGTTTTGTGGGAGCAAACTCAAACCCCCTGGGGTAGGGCTGGTCAGTGTCATTTCGGGTTAATGTAGGAACATGTTAGCAAAAGGGGAGGTGAAAATCAGAGCCACAGAAAGGTTTGGGGTGGAGGAGACCTTACAAACCATCTTGTTCCACCCCCTGCCATGGGCAGGGACACCTTCCACTACCCCAGGCTGCTCCAAGCCCTGTCCAACCAGGCCTTGGACACTTCCAGGGATGGGGCAGCCACAGCTGCTGTGGGCAACCAGTGCCAGAGCCTTCCCACCCTCGTAGGGAGCAATTTCTTCCATAACTTGATGTCATAACTTACTCTAAGTACATGTTTTTGTCTCCCAGATCCAGTGGTTCATAACCCTGCACTGGAGCGTTTCAGGGGTATGAAATTTCTCCATTCTGAAGAAATGATGAATATATTTCACAAAAAGTTTGGATTGCACTGTTTCCGGACAAACCAACTGGAGGCCATCAATGCTGCTCTGCTGGGGGAGGATTGTTTCATCCTCATGCCCACAGGTGCGTGCCCCGACAGCACAGGGTACAGGCCTGCAGCTCCTTTTGCAAGCTCTGGGACAAGCTTTTCTCTTCCCCTGTGCCCTTGTGCTGCTGGAATTCTGTGGCTACAGCCTTTCAGGAGTATTGTTGGAGTGCAATATTTTGAGTGAGGGGATTGAATTTCTGCCTTCCATAGTAATTCGCACAGTAACTCTTTCTTTTCCTACGGGCGTCACTTTGTGGCAGGCATTGGCAGAAATTTATTGTTTCCAAAAGTGCTGTAAAGTGAAAAGTAAGAAATAGGTCTCCATCCCTTTTCTCTTGATATCCAACACTTGCTGTGTTCTGTCTCGTCCTCACAGGAGGTGGGAAAAGCTTGTGCTACCAGTTACCAGCCTGTGTCTCTGCTGGGGTCACTATCGTTATCTCTCCACTGAGGTCACTGATCATCGATCAGGTTCAGAAGCTGAAGACTTTAGATGTAAGTTCCAGCAGCTTTATTCAGTGTAACTGGATTAGAAATCTGAAATTTTACAGCAAATCTTGTGTCTCTTGAATATCAACTGCATAAATTGATTAGGTGGACACTGTGAATGGCAGAGAAAGTTGCCTGGGTAGAACTAAATTGGATGAACTCGGATGTGTTGGCAGTGTGACTGCTGGATTTATTGCTGCTCCTGTGTGCTGGGTGTCAGAGCTGTGTTTTCCAGAGCAGATGCTGGTTCTGAGATCCTGAGAATTGTATTTACTCACCTAAATGGAGCAGCCTGACTCTGCAGCGGGAAGGAGCACTAAGAGTTCCTGAGTTAAGGGGGTTCTGGAGGTGCTAAACATCTTTGGAAACGTGATACACAGAGCAGAAGTGCAGGTGCAGGAGATCACAGGACCCCAGGATGGTTTAGGTTGGAGGTGGTCTTAAAGTTCATCTTGTTCCACCCCTCGCTGTGGGCAGGGACACCTTCCCCTCGCCCAGAGCGCTCAGATGTGTTCCCAAATGTGCGTTCCCAAGGCTGGCTGCTTAGGAGCTGCTTTGTAATGAGAAGTAGAGCTATGTTTGGAGGTTCTTCTGTTTTGAAAATATTAAAACTCAGTATATATATTTATATATTGTTTATACAGATTGCTGCAACATACCTGACCGGTGACAGAACAGATGCTGATGCCTCAAAAATATACATGCAGTTGTCAAAGAAAGACCCTGTCATAAAGCTGCTGTATGTCACCCCTGAGAAGGTCTGTACTTCATCTTCAGTTGTAAAACCATGGGGGCTACGATAGGGGGATTGCTGTGAGGTGTTAAAACACTGCACTCAGAGTAGGCTTCTGAAGAAAAAAATGTTAGACAGTTTTAGATAATTCAGTAAGAATCTATACGGATGTAGCCAATTTCAGTCAATAATTAGCCAAGAATGAGAACTGAGTATTATCTGTACAATGTAAATTCTTAAGATAAACTCCTATGCCCACCTATTTCAATCTATCTTACTACACAGTAGTGTTAATCCAGCAGCTAGCAAATCCAGGCTGCTCTGAATGAGGAGCCTCGGGATAGGTGATCCCAGAACCTTGTGGGAATCCCACAGCAGCTGCTTGGTTAAAATGCAGCTGACTGGCTGCATCTCTGTGCCTTGAAGATTCACCTGTGCAGTGCAGGTTAATTTTGCAGCATAGTACAGTTGTTTCTGTATTCCCAGTCAGGCCAGGTGACACTTTTAGCCCAGGTATTTTGCTTCCCTATGCCACTGGTGGTGTGTCCTAGGTGTGTGCCAGCAACCGACTGATGTCCGCCCTGGAGAACCTCTATGACAGGAAGCTCTTGGCACGTTTTGTCATTGATGAGGCCCACTGTGTCAGCCAGGTAAAACCTCCACTTGTTTTTAGGAATGCCAAAAGACTCAGTTGGAGCATTTTACTCAGTTACACTTAAAATTTGTGTTTCACCCAGTGGGGCCATGACTTCCGACAAGACTACAAGCGCCTGAACATGCTCCGCAGGAAGTTCCGCTCTGTGCCCATGATGGCCCTCACTGCCACTGCCAACCCCCGCGTGCAGAAGGACATCCTGAATCAGCTTGAGATGCTGAAACCACAAGTGTGAGTTGCTCAGCAGGTTCCTGAAACTGTTTGTGCCACAGAAATTTTGAGTGGAAAACTCAGTAAAGTAAAAAAAGCATCACAGGCCTTTGTGAAATCCTTGTGTAGCTGTACCTGATGAAATTAAATGCATGCATGGAATTTAATAGGAGGTATACGCAAAATATTAAAGTAAGAACTGAAAACTTGCCAAACCCTTCCTTGCATGATGAAGGAAGCTGTTTAACACAACATAACTATACCCATAAGGCTGACAAGCACCATGAACTGTCCCATTTCAGGTTTACAATGAGCTTCAACAGGCATAACTTGAAATATGATGTGTTGCCCAAGAAGCCAAAGAAGGTGGCGATGGATTGCTTGGAATGGATTAAAAAATATCATCCCCGTGAGTATTGAGCAGCACAGTGCTCACAGGCCTTCTTGTGAACCACTTCTCAAGGCAGCAAGAGCTTTAAAAATGCTGTAATAATTATGTATTTATAGGAAAAGCAAGTTGGAGGTAAAAGTGATATTATTGAAAATAGGAATCAGATTTATGTGCATTCTAAAGATAAGAATTCAAGTTAAGATGGAAAAGTAGATTATGGTGATGCTCTTGAGTAACCTTTCTGGAGCCTGCCAGCGCTTTTAGCATCATGTCTTCAGAGCACAAAGGTCACTCAATATCTTAATTGTTTAATTGTATTGGCCTGCTTATCTGTAGTTCTCCTTGAAGCTATCTTCAGAGATTCCCATCTTTCTAGGGTCACTTTGGAGTCCTGCTGCTGCAACTGGACTACACCAAGCTCCCCTCACAGCTTCTCCGGTGCTGTACCCTCAGCGAGCATTGACTGAACTGCTCTTAACTCTTGAATTATATAGTTTTTGTTCATATATTCTAAATCCTGAGATTGCACAATGCTGATAAGGAAGGCATTTCTGTATTCCACCTCACCAAAAGCCCCAAAAGTTTGGGTAGGAAAAACTATCAAGATTATCTGATATTAATAAAATAAGTTCTATAGTTAAGCAGTTATATCTTTACTCCTACCTTTATTCCAATAGGCAGAGGTTGGTATCTGCTTGTCAGGTTTGATTGTTGAGCAAGTGAAAGGGAATGAAGCTGTATTATAGCTCAAATTTCTTTTCCCATCTCCTTGCAGATGACTCTGGAATAATCTATTGCCTTTCTCGGCACGAATGTGACACCACAGCAGCCATCCTGCAGAAGGAGGGGCTGGCTGCCCTGGCCTACCATGCTGGCCTCACCGATTCCAACAGGGATCTCGTGCAGCAGAAGTGGGTTAATCAGGAAGGATGCCAGGTAATGAAAACTGGGAGGAAAAGTGAACAGAATTTGGGTGCTTTTATCCCTCTTGGCCTGGAAGATGGAAGGGAAGTTGTGCAGTATCACCAAATGTCTGCAGTATTGAATAACTGATCCCGACAGACCTGCTGGGGCACAGTAGCCACTCATTCAGCACTGTTACAACTGACATTCTGGGTCCTCCAGGTTTCCTAATCCAGGTGACTTGTCTGCTTTCCGTGCAGTGTCGCAAGAATAATTTTCATAATGTATGTCTAGAGCATTATAATCTCCTCCCCAGGTGATATGTGCAACCATTGCCTTTGGAATGGGCATTGACAAACCTGACGTGCGCTACGTTATCCACGCATCCCTTCCCAAATCCATAGAAGGTTACTACCAGGAGTCTGGCAGAGCTGGGCGGGACGGAGAGAGGTCTCACTGCCTGCTCTTCTACAGCTACAGTGATGTGACCAGGCTGAGAAGGCTCATCCTGAGTGAGTTCTGCCCTAGGAACTTGGAGATGACATTACAGCAGTCACATTGTCACTAGTCTCATTTAGCCTGTGTTATTTCTCTTTTACAAGTGCCACGGATAGTTCAGTATTGCAAAGAGGGGAGAACTGGGAATCCTCACCTGGATGGTTATCATTCAGGTGGCAGGAGCAGGATTTTTATCACTTGTACTTAATTTTAGTCAAAACCACTTTGCTTCACAGAATCGTGGAATTGTTAGGGTTGGAAAAACTTTTAAGATCATCAAGTCCAATTGTCAGAGAACTCCACCCCCCTGTTCACCACTAAAGCATGTCCTCAAGTACCTCATCCACATGTTTTTTGAATATTTCCAGGGATGGTGACTCCATCCAGGGCATCCTGTGCCAGGGCTTTGCTGTCCTCTCCATGAAGAAACTGTTCTTGATATCTAATCTAAACCTCTCCTGACACAATTTGAGGCCACTTCCTCTCATCCTGTAACACATACCCTTCTCTTGATTCTTGTCATTCTAGGCTTATTTCCCTTTCCATTTGCTAGAACTTCAGAGATAAAATCTGTTCTCCATCAGTTCTGTACTAACCCACTCATCCTTTTTTAAGCAAAGCCAATATTGTGTTTTGGCTGACAGTCCATGAAAACGCAGAGGTGCAGCTTTAACAAACACCACTGAATTTGCTGTGTTTCAGTGGAGAAGGATGGGAACAGCCACACGAGGCAGACCCACTTCAACAACCTGTACAGCATGGTGCACTACTGCGAGAACGTGGTGGAGTGCCGCCGCGTCCAGCTGCTCGCCTACTTCGGGGAAACCAATTTCAACCCCACCTTCTGCAAAGATCACCCAGAAGTCATTTGTGATAACTGCAGTAGAAAGAAGGTAAGCCCCACGGGTTTTATTTGCAGTGGTGTTAAACTGATCTTGTATTTAGTTGCATCAAAAAGTGGTTACGTGACTTTTGGGAAGGCAAATGGAGAAAAGGAATAAATGTCCTATATTTTTGTGATGCTTCCAGTTATTTTCAGGGTTTAACCATGGACTTGTGATGCTCCTGTTGCTGTCAGAGGTACAGCAGGAGCTAATATCAGATGCACTGCAATGGCTATGGGGAAGTGCCTTCAGTTCCTGTTCTGATATTTTCATGCATGCCAAAGCAGCACGAGGGCCACGTTAGGTGTGCACTGCTGGAAGTGGTCCAAACATTTGTGGTTATGCAAACTTAGTGGCAGGAGCAGAAGGGAAGGCTGCTGTGGAGGCAGGCAGGGAAGGGATCCTGATGAGTTTTGTACCTGTGGATATTGCTTCTCAGCCCCATGTTTGAAGCATTCCCTTATATTATAGCTGTGATGGGAACCAAATTTGACCAGGATAATGCACATTCAGTCTCATTTTAATGCATTTTGGAAGTGTAGGTTCTAGAGCATGGCAGGCTAATTACAAGAGTGCTTTCCAAATGATTTTTACCTTGATTCCCAGTATTTACCCAGAGATCTTGCACCTCACTCTACATGAATAATACCATGGAGATTATATACGATCACTTGGACTGGTTTTGTATTATCACATCCAGAATCCCTGTGATTGTATCTCTGTAGGTTACTAACAAGGAAATCACTGTTTCTTTATTTGGAACAAACTCAATTCACAGCTGAGAAAAGCTCAATAATGAAAACTGAGGTTGTCAGCTTGGATTAGGGCAGAAACACATAATGGCATGTCCTAATTGAGTGTGATTTAACAGGATTATAAATCAAGGAATGTGACCGAGGATGTGAAGAACATTGTGCGGTTTGTACGAGAGCACTGCAGGCAAGCGGGGCGGATGAATGGGACGAGGAATCCAGGCTCTGGCAGGTACACCCTGAACATGATGGTGGACATTTTCTTAGGTGAGTCTGTTCTCCCGGAAGCTCCTGATTAATCTGGTGCACAGAGCTCTGACCGGGAATCAGGAGGGTTGTGCAATGCCAGCAGGCAGTTAAAAGAACATGTATTTTGCAAAATTAATCTTCCCAAGAATCTCTTGTTGGTAAGTGATCCAAAATAAGTGAAACTGAAGATTTAATCCATTTCAGGTTGCTATAGTGATAATATAACTGGTTTTCTGGTGCTTAAACACTTTTTAAAATGTGAATAGACTGCCTTGGGAATCTCCCACAGGTCTGTAAATGCACACGAATATGGGCCTTGTGATCATGGGCTCATCCTGTGCTTTCTGTTGCCCAGGTTCAACGAGTGCCAAGATTCAGTCTGGAATATTTGGGAAGGGGGCTGCCTATTCCAGGCACAATGCTGAAAGACTGTTTAGAAAACTGGTCCTGGACAGGATCCTGGATGAGGATTTGTACATCACAGCTAATGACCAGGCAGTGGCATATGTCATTCTTGGAGAGAGAGCTCAGGCTGTGCTGGATGGGTCACTACAGGTGTGTAACTGTTTAATTTCTTGAAGGCATTGTTTTAAGGAAGGTGCTGCAGTTTTCATGTAGCATATCCCCTTGGGTTGCTTAAACACACTTTGCCTCCAGCTGAACTGACCTCTGCTAGATGCATGGAACAGAATCCAACACGTATCATTCCTAGTCCGGTGTTCAGTAATAATACTGTGGGACAAAAAGTGAGTTTGAGAGGCTTGGAGAGGTTTAAATCTTTCTCTTCTCCCCCGCCCATCTGATTCCTGCTGGACAGTGAAGAAAAGTTCTGACCCCCACAGAAAGCTGGCTAGGAAAGAAGGACGAGCACACCCTTCTGCATTTTCTACTCTATTTTTTCCTAGCCATTGGTGAGATCTGATAGAGATGCACTTCAGGAAGGTCATGGGACAGTCCCAGGTTGCTTGAGGCAATGCCTTCTCTGCATTAGAGCTGTGTTTGGAGCAGGGCAGACCCCTCAACATTACCCCAGTAACAACCTCTGTTTGAAGCCATCTGGGAACTGCTCTCAGGAGGTTTTCCTTCTCCCTAAACTCTGCCCGCTCTTTGTAGAAGAAACTTGGGGGTGGTTGAGTAGCCAGTAAAAAATTATTTTAAAAATGTATACTGGGTAAACACCTTTTTGGTCCATCAAAGGATGCTTTCTGTTTCCTGTGCTGTGTTCATACAGTCAAGGTGTGCAGAAACTCCCTGGCAGGAGTTATGGATGGCTCGTTTTAACAGGTGGAGTTCCACGAGACAGAGAGTGCCAGTGCTATCAGAAGGCAAAAAGCTTCCATGGCAAAGATGTCCCGGCGGGAAGAGGTGGTTAAACAGTGCCTCAGTGAACTTACGGACACGTGCAAAACGCTGGGCAAAGTCTTTGATGTGCATTACTTCAATATTTTCAGTACTTCTACACTAAAGAAAATAGCAGGTAAGGTCAGGTTTCTCAGAAGTCCTTCAGGGCTTCTGCATAGAGGAGCATGGAAAGGAATTAATTTCCTTTAGGGTATCTTTTTATAAAGTTATTTGACATGTCTGAGGGGTACTTCGTTATGTTACAGAAACCTTGTCCTCAGATGTGGAGGTTTTGCTGCAGATCGATGGTGTCACAGAAGACAAACTGGAGAAATATGGTGCAGAAATAATTAAAGTGATGGATAAGTACTCAGAACACTCCATCCCAGGTGTGCTTTGTACCTCAACGTGTGCTTCCTGATCAGTGCCCTTCTCTCCTTCTCTAGCACATGTTTGATTCAAAAGTTACATTGTTTTAATCACAAATAACCAATTCTTACAGTTTAATAATTCCAAAAGGGAACAATCACTTTCAGAACATACCAAAGTCTTTGCTGCCTTCCCACTAGCTAAATTCAGAGTATCTCCAAAAGCCTGGGGATGGGGGCAGTACAGAGGAGGTGTGGAACAGCCAGGACACGTTTTGATACCATCGGTGTGTTCTGGTGACAGTCTGAGTGGCCCAGGTGATACCTTGATTTAGTTTTACCTCTGCCTGTCTGCAGAAGATGCTGCCTGCCCCGGTGCGGACACAGCCACGGGGAGCACCGGCTCCCAGGGGAGCGATGGAGAAGCAGAGGACACAGGTACAACCTCCAGCTATTTTGGCAATAACACAAACCAAAGGAGAAAAAGGAAACGGCTGCCGAACTCCAGGGACTCCAAGAGGAAGAAGACGAGTGCTGGTGGCAGCCAGCAGTTTCGCTCCAGAGGGTACGTGCCTATGGTCACTTGTCACTTCTCTTTGCCCACGTCAGCATGGTGATGATCCCAGCATTGCAGTTATCCCCCTGCAGTTTCTTACATATGGGCTTAAATAGTGGTGTTAAAAATTATCCAGGTGCCTGGTAAGAGCTGCTGTGCTGTGCTTTTCTGCATGTTTGGTTTAAAAAGTTGGTGAGGAAGGATATTTAACAGTTGTCCTCACACTTGACTGCCACAAGCTAAGCAGGCACACTAAATTTCAGTGCTCAGCTGTAGCCAGCATTACAAGGCTGACCAGATTCCTTGCATGAAATCATGAAGAGGTCTTAAAACTTTGAACATTTGGTGGAATATTTGAACTTCAGCCCCTTGTTAATTCAAATTCTCCCTCTGATTTTATCATGCAAGGCAACACCTGCGTCTGCTATTGCTTGGTCTTGAGCTTCTAGGGCAGATCTGCCACTTGTGAAGATTTTCCCAGCTCAGCGGGTTTTGTCCCACCCTTGGCACTTTCCCCTCTGCTGGAATATCTGTCATTAACTGCTGCTGACTCTGGTGTCAGTTGTTGTTGCTGCTCACCCTTGGTCACATCCCAGAGCAACAGCTCTACTGTTTGCATTTCAGAGGTAGTTTTGAAGCCATGTGTGTTTAAAAAAAAAAAAAATTACAAAATGAGTGTCTAGTCCTCTAGAAAATGGAGTGGTGGTGCCTGTGTGAGTGCAAGCTGGTGCAGGGAAGACAGGGCAGGTGACAGAGGTGTGTCACACACACCTTCTCTCTGATTTTTGCAGCGGCTACAGCAGGTACAGAAGGACCAAGAAGCTGCCGAGCTCAAAGGCTCCGTCTTCCTCTGGTGCCAGCTCTGTGTCCTGCAGCATTGGTGCCACGCAGGGAGCTGCTGGGAAGCTGGGCATGATGGCACTGCCCAAACCCAAATCCAGGAGCTTCCTTCAGCCTTCATATTCCATATTGTAACTGGGAAATGCAATTTACTGCATGAAGGCAAGTCCCCCAGATGGAATCATTGTTTATTAAATTTTTGTTTCATTTGCTGCTGCTGAGCCTTCTGGGACTTGTGTATTTGTAGAGTACAAAAGCTCACATTAAATAAATATTTTTTAACTTGTCAGTTTATTTGGGCTTTTCTACTTCTGCGTGGTTCTAGAAACCCTTCTCTGTTGGTGACACTCATGCCTGTGATCCTGCTTTACAGCCCCCTCAGGGACATGCGTGGCACCACAGATCCGGGGAGCTGCATGTGCCCGAGCTGTGTGTGCCTCTGTCCTTCTGCCTTGTTCCTGCCTCAGTGCTCCAGAGCTGGAGAGCTGGGCTGCTCCTCTGGACAGGGCAAAAGGTAATGAGTGTTTTTAAGTTTCCCAATTGATTGCCCAGATCCTGGAACTGGGAGTGCCCAGCCTTGCCCTGGGTGTGCTTTTTATCAGTTACTGTTTTTTCTTTTTAAGCCCTTATCTTGTCAGTGCCATGGCCCAGGGCCCGGGGTCTGCCCTTGGCTCCGCTGGCCTGCGGTGTGTCCGGAGCGGCGTGAGAGGAGCAGTGCCCGCAGGGCAGGGACGGGCCCTTCCCGTGCTTCACTGAGCCGAGGATTTCATCCGCTATTCCTGGGCAACGAGTCCGGATGGTTGGGTTGGGAGGGACCTTAAAGCTCATCGTGTTTCACCCCCGCCATGGGCAGGGACACCTTCACTGTCCCAGGCTGCTCCAAGCCCTGTCCAGCCTGGCCTGGGACACTGCCAGGGATCCAGGGGCAGCCCCAGCTGCTCCGGGCACCTGTGCCAGGGCCTGCCAGCCCCACAGGGAGCAATGTCTCCCCTCGCTGCCCTCACCCCCCGGCCCCCGGCAGGGTGAGGCCGCTGCCGCTCGGCGGGCGGAGCCGCGGGCGCTGCCGCGGGCGGGGCTGAGGCGCTGAGGGC